>JARHVA010007381.1:392500-452500 GCA_037957365.1 Torreya grandis
TAGTTCCACTATAAGAGGAAGTACTCTGTAATGTAAATAGACCAAGTTCCCATATTCATAGTTTGCATTTACTATTTTGTATTCTTTTTTGACATATTTAATGTAAATGAGGAAATTTTAAAACACAACATAATAACCTTTCTTATGAATTGTGACTAATTTAAGGAGATGTTTTTTTAAAGTGGGAACATACCAAACATTCTGCAAAAAAATTATAGAACATTCTGGAAGAGGAATATGAATAGTTCCAATTCATTATGGAATATGAATAGAATTATCTACTAAATAGATTAGAATTATAGACACTTCTTTGAAAGTCTAAAATAAGTGTCACTTCAATGTCATCTATATATATATATATATATATATATATATATACCCAAACATTTGTAAACTCATCTCTATCCTCAAAATTTATATAGGTAATATTCCCTATAGCTATAAATGCTTATTCATTAGCATCATTACCAGATTCATCATAGTCATGTTATATATATTGAGAAGAGTTAGATTTATTTATATGGTTTTTGAATTTTATGAAAAGGAATCTTACATTGAGATGCAATGTGTCTATATTTACCACACCTATGACACTGAATATTTGATCTTCCTTTGCCTTTACCTCTTTCACTCATGTCATTAGAATTATAATGGCTATTATACTTTTTTTTTATAAAAGAGGGGTAAAAGCTTTGTTAATCATAAAAATCCAATTTACAACACAACAAGTCCACCGAAAGCCATCCAAAACAAAGAAAAATAAGAAAAACTACAAAACATACCGACAACAACCGTCACTCACCATCCCCATCTTTGTCCTCTCTAAGGATCCGCTCTAACCTCTGACACACCTCATTGGGTAGCAATGCCCACTCGTCCACCTTCATCCCACCATTATCCTCTGAAGCCCATTTCGCCAGGCAATCTGCTGCTCCATTCCACTCCCTGGGAATGTGCGCAAAAGACACAGACTCCATAAGCATGCTAACTTGAAATATTTGCTGCACTATCAGGCATAGTTGCTAGCTCACATCGGTAATCCTCCTTTCTAGGAGCATATTGATCAAAATTTGCGAGTCGACTTTGCATTATACCTTCCGCCAGCCTAACTCATAAGCTCTCCTCAAGGCATACAAAATAGCAAGGCCCTCCATCCTGTTAATCATCTACTCACCCATATGGACCAAAAAAATAAAAACAATAGATATAGAGGAGTCCTGACCAATTCCCCTGATCCCAACGGGGCCAAGATTACCTCTAGAAGATCCATCAATATTAATTTTTAAAAAGCCTGTGGTGGGTGGCATCCACTTGACTTTCTTATTAATTTTTTGCTTCCCGCTCCGGCCACATCTGACGCAAGCAGAGGCCAGAGAGATGTCTTATTAGCCCAGTCTCTCAACCAGTTCAACATCACCCTTCTCCAGGGGTAATATGATTTCACTCTTAGCTGCCACCATCACCTAGACCATACCCATTATTCTACCCCAAACCTGCTGGAGCACTAATTTCTCTTCCCTAAAATTTCTACAATTTCTCTCCAGCCATACTTGCCACAAAAGAAAGATTGGTCCAGCATACCATGCTTCCTATAGAAAATGAGCATCAGAGGGTAGTCTGCCCAATCTAGACCAAAAATTAGCCAGGGAGGAGGCATGCAAACAACGACATCTCCATGCATCCCACCAAGCGTGCCATAAGTGAAGAGTAAAAGGGCAACTAAAAAATAAGTGTGTCGACTCCTCCTCTACCTCCAAACATAGTACGCAGCATGAAGGCCCAAAAAATCCCCTCTTCCTAATGTTTTACCAAGACAGGCAATGATTCTAGGCTAATGTCCAAGTAAAACAATTACATTTTGGCCAGGAGAAATTACTCCATACCCTTTTCCACCATGAAACTTCTCTTCCCTCACATTGCTGTACAATCAATTCCTGATACCCCACCGTGACTATGTATTTCCCTTTGGGATGGGGGGACCATGTCAGCATATCTTGCTCCCTAAGTGCACAGCAGCTACACCTAGCCAAGATGTGATTTAGCTCAGTGCACTCATTAGCCATACCATTAATCGGCCACTCCTCCAACACAGTCCATCTCACTTCCATCAACTGGCCCCTATGGGATAGAATTTTTTAGTCACACACCCTCTTCCACCCAACCTCATTAAATCTCTATGCCAGATCACTCAAATGAGGATATTGAGCAACCAGAGGGGGAAAGCCGTCCCATCAATCATGCCAGAATTGTGCCTCAATCCCTCATCTGTAAATATAGAAAATAACTCTCTTAACCAATGCAACACCTTTATTTAGAGTGGTCCAGATCACTGACCCAACTCTAGACAAGATGTATCTAGGAATATCCTTCCCAAGGACCCCAAAAAAATACTTATTGGATAAAATCTTGGCCCACACACAGTCATACTCATTGCACCATATCCGATACAATTTTGCTGCCAGGGCCATCCCTGCTAGAACAAACTGCCACAATCCCATTCCCCTAAACCTTTTCAAGCTGCACACCACCTCCCATCTAATCAAGCTCCACTTTATCAAAGCCAAGTTACCAGCATAGAGAAATTGTCTTGCCAAAGAATCAAGTTCCTTGACAAAGCTCACAGGTGCCACCTGAAGCATGCATCTATAAATAGGAAGCACTTGAACCACCAACTATATAATTTCGGCCCGACCAGCAAAGGACAACCACTTGTTGGTCCAATGATTCAACTTACCCCTGAACTTGTCCAAAATCCCCTGCCACAATTCCTTAGCCTGTCTCCCAGCCGTTATAGGGATCCCTAAATAAAGAACCAGGAGGCTACCAATTTGAAACTAAAGAATATCAGCCACTCTACGCTGGATGGCCAAAGGAGTGTTAAAGAAGAAAATGGAAGACTTATCCTCATTAATTACCTATCCCATGGCTACTAGGTAAGCATCCAATCCACTACAAATATTGGCATCCTCCCTCGTATTTTCCATGCCCATCAGAGCCACATCGTCCACAAACTATAGATGAGAGAGAACCGAAAGGTCACCTCCCCACCTCCAACCATGAATATTACCTTTTGAGGTTTTATTCCTGATCAATCACCCAAACCTTCTGCTAGAAGTAGAAATAGGTAAGGAGATATGGGATCCCCTTGCTGTAGTCCATGTGTGGCCCTAAAGAGGTGAGAGTGATCCCCATTAACCAAGATAGAAAACGAAGTCGAGTTCACACAGCTCATTAACCACCTGATCCAAACCTCTTCAAACCCAAAGGCTTCTAGAATATTCTAAAGAAAGGACCATCAAACCCTGTCATATGCCTTAGACATGTCCAATTTCATAAACATAGCCTTCTCCTAAGATTTGGACATGGAGTGGATAGCCTCAGTTACCACCACAATACCATCCAGAATCTGATGCCCCTCCATGAAGCCGCTTTATTCCTCTAAGATCAACATACTCAGTGACTTCTTCAGCCTTTCTACAATCAACTTAGATATAATTTTGTAGACCACGTTACAAAAGGAAATGGGTCAAAATTGATTTAGTTGATCAACCCTTCCCCCTTAGGAATGAGAGCCAAAAAAGTCAAATTTAGGGCTCTAAGCATTTGCCTGTTACTCTGGGATTCTTGAACAATAGCCAACAAATCCTCTTTGATAATTTCCAAAAATTCCTGAAAAAATTCAATCGAAAAACCATCAAGGCCTGGTGCCTTACCTTTTTTCATAGTGAAAATAACCCGCTGGATTTCTTCCATATAGATTGGCCACATCAGTTGCTCCTTCATCTCCCAAGTTACTAGAGTGGGAATATAGGACAATATTTGCTCCTCGACATATGCTTCCCTCCTCCCTTCCTCCTTGAAAAGAGCAGTGAAATACTGAGCTACTTCATTACAAATCTCTCTAGTAGATGAGATGATCTCTCCATTGTCTAAAACCAAAGTGGATATCGTGTTCCCATGCTACCTAGCTTTGACCGAGTTGAAGAAGAATGTTGTATTCTTATCCCCCTATTGTAGCCATTCTACCCTTGCTTTCTGCTTCCAAAATATCTCTTCCCTCAACTCCCATTCCTCCACAGCCCGAACAGCCCTTGCCTCTTCCCTCAGTAAGATTTCAGACAGCCCCTCCTCTCTAATTATTCTAGTAATGTCATTCAACTCCCTTTGTGCCTCTTTATTTTCCTAGGAGATGTTGCCAAAGCTCAGTGTGCTCCACCTTTTGAGCTGATATTTCACAAACTATAGAAGCTTAGCAAAGATGTACATTACCGTACTAGCAGCAGGCCTCCCCAATCCCCACCAATCAGCCACTCTATCAAACAAATCAAGATCCCTGAGCCACATGAGTTGAAACTTAAATAGTGGCTTCCTGTGTATGCAATTAGAAGAAATGTGCAACTTGATTGGCCAGTGATCTGAGCCTCTCTAGTCAAGGATCACAAACTTTAAGGTCCATAATCCACCCACCCAGTAACAAGAGGTTAGGAACCTGTCAATGCACTCAGCAATACAGCTGTTACCCACTCTCCTATTATTCCATGTGAACCATCCATTGCATGGTTTAATGTCCACCAGGTTGAGTTCCAAAATCTTGTCTCAAAGCAAAAAGGATGAAGGTTCCAATCTTGTCGTACCTCCCCTTTTTTTCATAAGACCCATGATAGCATTAAAATCCCCCACCATAATCCATGGCAAATAAGGAAAGTCTCTATGAACCAACTAAATATTATCCCAAACCAAAAGCTTACCTTGGAAATTGGTGGGGGCGTAAATGTTCGTAAGAAGAACATACACCCCCAACTCGATGCATAAGGAGACCAAAGATAGCGAAGAGCTAAAGGCAATCCATGACACCGACTGAACCTTGCGAGGATTCCATAGACAAGCCACTCCACCAGTTGATCCTTGCACCCCAATGCATTGATAGGAACTTTGCCTCCAAATTTGAGATGTTATTTTCATCATATACTCTATTGAGACCTTAGTTTCTTGTAGAAATAGGATATCCAGATTGTGACTTCTAACCAAATCCCTAACAGCTTTTTATTTGGGGCCGCCCCTCACATTCCAAGAAATAAAAATCATTTTGGTGGAGACAAGAAGTGGGAATCAAGGGTCTTAACTGACCCTGACTCAACTAAATTTTCCCCAATCAACTTTATCCTTTCCATATCCTTCTTCCTCCCTGGCTTAACACTTTTTTCACCACCCCCCTTCTTTCTATCCCTCTAAAGAATTCCCATGTGAGGATGGCCTTTGCCTTTCTTCTCTGCGTCTATCACCCCTACCTGAACTGGGGAAACCCCCTCCTCCACATCCTAAACCATATCAATAATTGGTTCAATAGATTTCTGATCCCCAACCTACCCATCCAAAATCATGGGTAAATTTGCTTTCACAAGCAATTTTGCTTGATCCAAGGAGGAAATTCCCTCCATCCCAGACCCCCCAACCACCTGTTCTACACCAATTAGGCCTAGGAAAATATCTTGTTGGCCTAATGCATCTAATACCTAAAACCTGTTAACTGAATCCTCCTCCTGATGCTCCCATAAGGACCACTTATGTCCTTTACTTCTGCCTCATGCCTTAACCTACACAAAACCTTCTAACTCCTTTCTTGCATCCATTCCAACCTTTTTACCTTTGTCCACACCAGTGACACTACTCGGTGGAGGTGAGTTAGAAGGCTACTGATCGCGTGCTTTTGCCTCCGGGCATATACACATAAAGTGCCCATACTTGTGACACAAGCAACATCTAAATGGAAGTGTCTCATAGTCCAATTGCTGGACCCATGAGTAATCACCTGCAGATATTTCAACCGCATCTGATAAAGGCTTACTTAAGTCAATTTCCACACATATTCTAGCAAAGGTCATGATTTTATTACCTAGAGTTTGGGTGGAATACCCCACCAATTTTCCTAGCATGGAGGCAATCATCTATAGAACATCCTCCCTACAGCAATCTATAGGCATTCTGGGTAGCCTAACCCACACTAGGACTCTATTCAGTAATTCCTTAGTTGGGTTAAAACCAGCATGCCATGGTTTCACAAAAAGCCTGACTTGGTTATAGAAATAAGGACCTCCTTCAAACACCCTATTTCTGTCAACCAGGCAAATAAAAGTGATCATAAAAAATATATTATCCAGCAAACTAACCTCCATCTCTCCTTTTGGCTCCCATATCCGTCGAGCCCAATTCTCCAGAAAGGGCAGGGGTACTCATAATCCCAAAACTTTGCAATAGAGAGAGTGTTTGGAAAAATATTCCACATCTTTAGCTATCATATCAAATGGGATTATTAGCTTCGGTCTCTCCTTATAACATTCCAGGCATCTGTTCACCTTTGTGATTCTTGAGCCCCCCACTGATTGAGTGTTAAACAATCCTATAGTTTGGCTAAGATCAATGGTATCCTTCATCCTAGATTCTAGTCCCTGCCTATTTCTTCCAACCACCTCACTGAAGCTCCTATCCATCCTTGCCTACAATACTTCCTCCAACCCCAGCTGGGGGCGTACTTTAGACATCCCCACCCACCCCAGCTCAGTGCCCCTGCCTTGTAAGTACATGCAGCTTATAGCTTGCAGCACAAAGGATAGAAACTATGCCCTGCCCTATAAGTGTGTGCATCACATAGCTCACAGCACAAAGAGTAGAACATAGTTGGAAAAATGGAAAGAAAAAAATGTAGCCTGAGCTGTGGCTCTTAACTCTAGCAAGCCAACCGTCATCCTTCCCTGCCCACGTAGAATCAATCAGAATGAAAAACGAGCTAGGATATGGCTGCCCTAGCTCGGCTTCATACCCTTGTTCACAGCCATCACACACCCCCATAACTAAAATCAGCCGGCTATTATACTATTTATTATTATAATTTTTTTAATAGTATCTTGTTCCTCTATTTTGAAATTTTCCTCCCTATAACCTCTACCCCTTCTAGAACTTTATCCTCTATAACTCTACTAACTATAATTTGACTCTATAATATGGATTTCTCCTATTTTATTAGTTTTCTTGGGTAGATATTGATCATTAAGAATAATAATTTCAATAATTTTATTGAAAGTGATATCTATGATCTTATCATACACATGAACCATTTTGACTAAGTTTATGTAAGACACAAATAGTCCTTTTAATGTAATAGTCACAATTAAATAACTGTCATGTGTTCCTAAACAAGTCTAAGAATGTTTATTTGAATTTTTTTTCAAGTTATACGTATACTCTCCCATATCCCCATATTCTTCTATGGACAATGTGAATAACTGCATATGAATACTGATCATTTTATGTTTTGAATTATTGTCATATAGATCAAAAATATTTTTACATATGGTATAGATATGAGGAGATATTTCAGTATGAATATAAGTATATCTAGTACAAAAACATTTAATTAACACTAAGGATTTGGAATCATGCATAATGAATCAAGCTTATCTTGAGTAGTAGGCAACATAGAATTTTCTTCTTTTGTAACATTCTATAATTCATTGAATACTAGTGGAATTTCCACTAAGTGTTTCCAATTAGTGTAATTTGATATTGTTAAAATATATTATTAAAAAATAGGTTTTAAATTTTTAGTATTTTCAAACATAAATAAATGCAAAAATAAAAATGTGACACACCCACACAATTGAAAATAACAGTTGTGCAATAAAAAATGTGCCTATAGGGTTTTTCACTTAACCTCTACATAGAGCATATATAATATTTTCAAGGTTTTTTTTACTTGAACACACAAAAAAGAAATAAAACACACCCTTATTTCTTCAAAAATACACACATTTTAATCCTTTATATTCACCTTACAATTCAAAATCATATGCCCAAAATATTCTTTCCTTTGAAAAATAAAAAGTAAGTTTGACCAAAATAAATTTTATCAAAAGAATGGTTTCAAAGGAATTGAACCTTGGATCTCCAACATGACAAGGAACCAAATAAATACCTTTCACCAGTTACTTTATAAGAATTCTTAATACATGAAGAGAAAATATTATATTTGAGCACTTGTATTTCTATGTTTAAAAAAAATGTATACATGAATATTAAATATGAATTCAATCACTTACTCTTAAGTTCAATTTTAAAATCTTCTTCACATGTGTGGACCCCACTTAACCTGAGAGAATGAAAAATTGAAATATAATATTGTTGTTGTTATGTAATGTTGTTTCAGTTTGCCATACTATTAATGAAAAAGTCATCTATGTTCATAATTCCATACATTTTCCACACATAAGAGTTATAAGACTTATAGGGTCTTACAAACTAAGGTACTGGTGGATTGAGGCTTTCCAATGTAAAAAAAAAAATCACATATCATATTTTTCTTAGATAAAATTGTCATTATTGCCTTCCTAGATCACATAGCTTCAAGGATAGATCATACAAGTACATTTATTACTCTAATCATGGTTTACCATATGTACAAAATAGTAAAACAAAGTTTTAAATTGAATTTCAAATCATATAGTTTGGAAACTATTTCATCAAAACACCATATCACTTATATCTAAGTTTTGAAGAGTTGTAAAAATTAAAAAAAAAACTAGGGTTTCTTATTAAAACATGTTGTACAAAAGGAATGCATATAGAAAAATAAGTTTTAATGTTAGTCCCTTGGACAATATAACAAGAAACATGGATGTTCTTTGTTATTTTTATGGATTTAATGGACGTATAAGCTTTGGAGAGTGTTGAGAACTATATTTTTTAAGAATATCTAGTATGATCCAGCTCAATGTGCTGAACAATGTGGTACATGGAATATGAGATACCAAATGTACCACTCTCTACTGCTATGCATGAAACCAATAAAATGTAAATAAACTTTTTCAACTATGGAACATCACTCTAATAATGTTTTCAATATGAATCATCCAGCTCAAATCTACATATGGATCCCTCTAGACACTAAAATAAATATGAGAGTGTTAAAAAAACCTAGGACGATATATCCAACAACCTATACTCCATCACCTCTAATGGAAATCTATAAAATATAGTATAAATCATCCAATGTGATTGACATCTCCCTTATTGGGAGCCAAAAATTGTAAGTATTGAGTAATTTAATGTTGGATTCTTGCACCCCCTATCTAACACTAAGGTCATAATAGTAATGTAATTTTATCAATAGCTAATGATATTATTTGTTGATTAACAACAAAATAATTTTTTTTTCAAAATTAGAAAAATAAAAAATTCAACACTACCAATAAATTGAAACTTAAATCTACCTACTAATTGATTAAAATCCTGTCCATCTAGGGCTATCTAGAGCATATCAAATCATACATAGCAAGGGGCTCTTCTGAACAGCATGGTTATCTTCTACTCAGAGCTCAAAATATTTTTATTTATAAAAATTCAAATCATTTCATACTTATATTCAAAGTACCTATTATACAACATCTACAATAACTTCAAGTGTGCATATCTTGAGCAGTAATTGTCTAATTTATAAACTACAAGTTATGCTAGAATCTAGACAATGAGCCCTTCCCTATTATACCAAAATTGTAAACTTTTAAAAATTACCAAAAATTGCTTAAAATTTCCTAAATAAATATAATGTACTAGATTGTGGTTATTACCAAATAAATGTTACAAATTACCGCTACTAATACTAACAACATGAAACTTGATTTTTATATCAAGTAAATTATCACCTTTTCCTTTTATAATGAGATGATTGTCATGTACTATATCCCCTCCTCCCAAAATGGGGGGAATCTTAGTAGGGGTATGTTTAAAAATATGTTTTTCAAATTTGATTATAGTTTGCACATTCTTCAGATTCAGTAGGGGTACATTATAAAAACATTTTCTCCACACTTTTTCATTATATTATATATCTAGATTACAAAAATGCATCTTCCATATTTATACACTATTTTTTAGATCCTCAAGATTATAGTGGGGGCATGTTATGAAAAGTTATTTTACATGCTTATGACATATCAAAACTTGTTAGATCTCCTCCATAGTGTTTGATTTATAGACATATTTGAGTCACCTTTATATACATTCATATTTCCATTATGCTTAGGTTACATTGTTGTGTTACTTATGCTAAACCAAAGGGCACAATATATATATATATATATATATATATATATATATATATATATATATATATATAAAGTAATTTATTCATACCAAAAATGATAGGGGGACTGAACATGGTTCATAAATTTTATTTTGTTCAAACATTCATCTATCTTTAAGACTCACCATATTATTATGTAATTTTACCATATCATGGACTTTTACACACTGATACCTAGGTTGAACTATTGCAAACTATATTAAGCCTTACCTATCTAAAATTGTTAGCTATTTTTCATCAGATTGGAATGATTTAATCATATATCCTCACCATGTTTTTGGGTGATCTTTATTACATCACTCATTTTATATTGAGCTAAATATATACATATCTTTTGCATTCGAGTTGTGTTAGTCAGGAAATGATACTCTCGATGGCTGAAGCACCACTCTTCTTATTATGGGTTGGTGGCATGATCACCTCCCAAATATCCCTACTCTAGGTACAACACCACCATGGTGCAACCTAATTTATCACTTTTAAGTTCACTCATATTCTTGTCCAGAATATGGATGAGGTTGCAATCCCCCTGCCTACATCTCTATTATCTAGGACTTCAAAACCATTACTACATGACACATACATATGTGTATTCGATCCATCCACTTTATTTATGCTAATTTTTTTAATTTTTACTTACATATTGATATATATGATTATTACTTTGTCACATTCTATTTATTGCAATTAATTTTCAAAATAAATATGCAAAGAAAGCTCAAGCAAAGACAAGTTGTGTTGTCCACACCACGTATGAATTTTCATTTTACTTTAAAATATTAATTTTATTTTTTATGAATTACTATATTAAATTGGGGTAAATATAAACACCCATATTTGGCACAAGTATAATTTCACAACATGTTTTATAGCTTATTTCCATATATGCATCTCTTGACTCACGATTAGATATCTAGTGACACGATCTCTTTTAGACCTCTTCTATTCCATTTTATTTCACTTTATTTACTTACCCATTGGGCTTGTATGTTATGTTATTAATTTTCATCTAACATATGTCAGGGATCCATACCTTTTATTTCCTTTTATCTATGTGTTTTAAACCCTTAGACACCTGCATCCATTTTGGATACTTGTGTCGATGCAAATGTCCAACTACAACACAAGTATCTAGGCTTATTTTTTCTATATTGTATATTGTGGTCAATTTTTTAACCTTCTTTGTCCATTTTATTATTAGACTTCCATGCATCACTAGATCCTAATTTAAAATCAAGAGGCTTTTATTTATACAAAGGCTATAGTCTAATTACACTACCTACCAACTGAATAGGCAACTATCTAATTGGAAAATATTGTATATTTCAAGTTATCAAGATACAATACAATAATGAATTAAATATATGAAGCATTCAAAATTTCAAACATACTATTCCATTATTTTACCAAGGATTACTAGGAGAAAGAGCATATAGTTGCATAGTTAGAATTTCACACACGTGCCTAAGAGGGAGAACTACATACAAGTCCAAGGCCTTCATCAGAGTAGTAGTTATGTAAAAAGTACTTAATAATAACTAGGGTTTGTAGGGTTAGCTCAAATTATGTGCTAACCCCTTTTTACAAGTTACAATATGTCCAAAGCAAAGAGGCTAGGATTTTTGCTTATTATTTCAATTATGTGCATAGGGAGATACATTATGTGATGCAAAATAATTATATAAGTTGTAGCTAAGGTCTGACATAAATTTATGTCTATCACTATTTGTAGCTTAGTCTAGACACTCATTTCAAGTAAAAATTCCTAAATCCATGATACTATCTGGGGATGATGCAATCATCTAAAAGGTAAAAATAGTCAGAATAAAGAATGATTAGATTTGAGTGACTTATCATTATGTTCTAATGATTCCATAGAACTAATATATACCAGATCTAAACTTTAAAACAAGATATGATATCTCTATATCTTACTTGCCTTGTAAGTACTATATTATTGTACATGTTAAATTAGGAAAATTTGTGTTATTAACTATATTTAGTGTAAATTTAAATATTGTCATTCCTTTGAAAATACTCTATCTACTTGTGTGTTTTATATGAAAATCCCAAAACTATTAAAACAATGTCATACCCAACAATGTATTATGATTTTGTTGAGAAAATACCATAGTATCCTACTTTTTATAATGTATATAGCCTAGATTGGGTATCATATTTTTGTACTTCAACCTATTTAGAGTGAATCACCCATCCATAGTTGGAAGTTAAGGTCCCTAGATGATGTCTAGGCTAGAATGTTTGCCAATATTTGGAAATCCCATATTAAGCCCAAAAATGCTCATTTTGTCTAGATTATTTTATCCAATGCCTACCCATTGGAGATTACATAAAGCACAACCACAAAATGGAGGCTAAACCCATATGCATAGTGTCACCTATTGTGGATACTCTATCATCCAAACATCCAATAAAATTGGCATCACAATACCTTACAAGTTTGAATTTCTTGTTTTGGAAGTACTCAAGGCCATATTTTTTTAGTCCTTGAAGGTAATAAAGTACTTTTTTTATTGAATACCAATGACTTTATCTAGGCCCATACATAAATTTGGATAAAATTCTTGTTGTAAAAGATATATGGGCCTAGTGGTCATCAAGTATATTAATCCTCCCACTAATTTTTGTATTTTGTGCCCTCAATAAATTCACTACCAACATCCTTAGACAATTCCATGTTATTTTCAGTCAGAGTGAGAACATATTTATAATCATTCATTCATAACCTTGTTAATAACTCAAAAATATACATAGTTTGAGAAATGAAAGTGATTTATTTTTTTGAATGACTTATATACTAATTTAATAAGGAATAAATCCAATATATATCATCTCAAACATGTCTTTTAGTTCTTTCTTCATGAACATATTATGATTTTCATCATTATTTGTGATAAACTAGTCATCAACATAGAGAATGAGAATTACCAACTTATTTCCTTGTGTTTAAGTATAAAGAGGGTCATTAGATTCATTACTCACAAACCCAATTTTTTACAATTGTGATTATAATTTTTCATACTAAGTCTAGGGTGCCTATTTGATCCCATATAGTGCTTTTATCAATTTACACAACTTGTGTTCAACACCCACTTTTTCAAAACCATACAACTCTATCATATAAATTTTTTCCTAAAACCACTAATAAAAATAACACTTTTGATATCCATTCAAACCATTTTTTGATTCTTAGGAAAGAACCATACAAAGAGCATGCCACTTTGTAGTTAGTGCAAATATATCTTCATAGTCAATACCTTGTTTTTACACATAACCGTTAAAAATAAGTCTTGCCTTTTATTTATCAATGGAGCCATTAGACTTGTACTTTACCCTATAAAACCATTTTCATCCTATTGTTTAAATGTTTTGAGGAAGATCAACCAAAACCCAAGTATTATTGCTCATAATGTCATCATATTCACTCTGCAATTTCATTTTAACAAACCTAATCAATATAATATTTCTAAAAATTGGATGGCTCTAGAGAAGAAGTAGCATCAATCATTACATAATTCACCTATAATTTTATGAGAAATATTGGGACCTATTTTACCAAATTATAATGTTTTCATCTCATAAAAATTACTTTGAGCTGACTTATGATATTTTTCTAAATTTTCAAGATGAGGAATGCCAAACAAATTCACGTATATCATTTTTAATAAGACATAAAATTTCCCTCATTTTCTAAGTTAACGTTTCCTGAGGAACTTGAGTAAGGAAGAGGAACTGAGGGGATACTTGCCTCATACCATAATCTATGAGAGTTATCATCATTTATCAATCCCTTATGATGTTTTTGAATCTTCCTCTCCAATTTATCAAATTGTGAATCTATATATGAAATATTCATATTACAAAACTCATCAAAGATCATATCTCTATTAACTATGAATTTGTCTATATCATAGGTAAGTAAATGGTATAAAATTTTGTTTTTAAAATACCCAATAAAAAATATATTTTTACTCCAAGGTTATAACATAGTTTTATATTCAATATGAAATAAATAATAAAAATTACATCAAAAAATATTTCAGTGCTTAACATTTGGATCAAATCCATACCAATACTCATATGGATTTTATCCCAAAATTTCAACTAAAGGGGATCTGTTCCTCAAATAAACTACGTTAGCAAAGGCTTCTACCCAAAACTTATCATAACTTGTTTGTAATACAACATAGCTCAAGTTGTTCCATCTAAATTCATGTTCATTCAATGAAGAACTTCTTTATTCTATTGATTTTAAACATTAGTGTATTTTCATTTGACTCCATGTTCTGAGGAGTAATCATAAAATTCATTTGAAGTGTATTCACCTCCATTATCTCAACAAACTTACTAAAAACCTCTAATTTTTTCTTCATGAATTTTTTTTAAGTCATCCTATAAAAATAAACAAATAAAAAAACAAAATACTACACCCTCCAGTCAATGAATTTCTCATATCACAAACATCATTGTGAACTAAATGTAAACACCTAACTTTGCCAAGAATAATCCTTCAAAAAAATTCCCTATTTTGTTTTCTTAAAACACATGATTCAGAAAGAATGTTAATTGTATAAAAATTAGGCAAACCATTCACTATTTTAGGTACCTATAATTCTAAAAAATAATGAAAATTCAAATGTCCATAACACAAATGTCACAAATGATGTGTAGACATTGTAACTATTTCAACAACTGATTCTAGTTCCACTATAAGAGGAAGTACTCTGTAATATAAACAAACCAAGTTCCCATATTCAAATTCTACATTTACTATTTTGTATTCTTTTTTGACGTATTTAATGTAAATGAGGAAATTTTATAACAAAATATAATAACCTTTCTTACGAATTGTGGCAAATTTAAGGAGATGTTTTTGTAAAGTGGGAACATACCAAACATTCTACAAAACAATTGTATAACATTCTAGAAGAAGAATCTGAATAGTTCCAATTCATTATGGAATATAAATAGACTTATCTACTAAATAGATTAGAATTATAGACGCTTCTTTGAAAGTCCAAAATAAGTGTCACTTTAATGTCATTTATATTTTTCCATTATATCTAGCACCCAAACATCTATAAACTCATTCTAGCCCCAAAATCAATATAGATAATGTTCCCTATAGCTATAAATACTTATTCATTAGCATCATTACCAGATTCATCATAGTCATGTTTTGCATATTGAGAAGAGTCAGATTTACTTATGTGGTTTGTGAATTTTATGAAAAGGAATCTTACATTGAGATGCAATGTGTCTATATTTACCACACCTATGACATTGTATATCTGATCTTTCTTTGCCTCTACCTCTATATGAATTTTTACCTTGCCCTCTTTCACTCATGTTACTAGAATTAGAATGGTTATTGTACTATTGATTATTATAATTGTTTTGATTTTGATAGTATCCTCTTCCTCTATTTTGAAATTTTCCTCCCTATAACCTCTACCCCTTCTAGAACTTTGCCCTCTATAACTTTATTAACTAGAATTTGAAGAACTAGAATTTGACTCTGTAATATGGGATTTCTCTATTTTCTTAGTTTTCTTGGGTAGATATTGATCATTAAGAATAATAAATTCAAGAAGTTTATTGAAAGTGATCTCTATGATCTCATCATAAACATGAAGCATTTTGACTAAGTTTATGTAAGACACAAGAAGTCCTTTTAATGTAATAGTCATAATTAAATCACCATCATGTGTTCCAATAAAAGTCTTAGAATGTTCAGTTGAAATGTTTTTCAAGTTATACATATACTCGCCCATATCCCCATATTCTTCTAGGGACAATGTGAAGAATTGCATATGAATATTGATCATTTTATGTTTTGAATTTTTGTCATATAGATCAAAAATATTTTTACACATGGTATAGATATGAGGCGAGCTTTCATTACGAATATAAGTATATTTAGTACAAAAACATATAATTAACATTGAGGATTTGGAATCACGCATATTGAATCAAGCTTATCTTGAGTAGTAGGCAACATAGAATGTTCTTCTTTTGTAAAATTCTATAATTTATTGAATACTAGTGGAATTTCCATTAAATGTTTCCAATTAGCGTAGTTTGATATTGTTAAAATATATTATTAAAAAATAAGTTTTAAATTTTTAGTATTTTCAAAAATAAATAAATGCAAAAATAAAAATGTAACATACCCACACAATTCAAAATAACACTTGTGCAATAAAAAAATGTGTCTATAGGGTTTTTCACTTAACCTCTACATGGAGCATATTCAATATTTTAAAGGATTTTTTTTACTTAACCACACTAAAAACAAACAAAACACACCCTTATTTCTTCAAAAATATATACATTTAAATCCTTTATATTCACCTTACAATTCAAAATCATATGTCCAAAATATTCTTTCCTTTGAAAAATAAAAAGTAAGTTTGGCCAAAATAACTTTGATCAAAACAAACAAAACACACTCTTTAAATTCTAAAATACATACATTTAAATCCTTTATATTCACCTTACAATTCAAAATCATATGTCCAAAATATTCTTTCCTTTGAAAAATAAAAAATAAGTTTGGCCAAAATAACTTTGATCAAAAGAATGGTTTTGAAGGAATTGAACCTTGGATCTCCAACTTGAGAAAGAACCAGAGAAATACCTTTCACCAATTACTTTATAAGAATTATTAATATGTGAAGAGAGAATATTATATTTGAGCACTTGTATTTCTATGTTTTAAAAAAATGTATACATGAATATTAAATATGAATTCACTCACTCACTCTTAAGTTCAATTTTAAAAGCTTCTTCACATGTGTGGACCCTACTTAACTTCAATGAATGAGAAACTAAAATATAATTTTGTTGTTGTTACGTAATGTTGTTTCAGTTTGCCATATTATTAATGAAAAAATCATCTCTGTTTAGAATTCCATAAATTTGCCACACAAAAGAGTTTGAGGCCTTATAAGGTCTTACAAACTAAGGTACTTGTGGATTGAGGCTTTCCAACATAAAACATAAAATCACATATCATATTTTTCTTAGATACAATTGCCACTATTGCTTTCCTAGATCACATAGCTTCTTGGTTAGGTTATACAAGTACATTTATTACTTTAATCATGGTTTAACATATGTACAAAATAGTAAAACAAAGTTTTAAATTGAATTTCAAAGCATATAGTTTAGAAATTATTGCATCAAAACACCATATCACTTATATCTATGTTTTTGAAAGTTGTAAAAATTAAAAAAAAATAAGGTTTTTTATTAAAACATGTTTTACAAAAAGAATGTATATAGAAAAATAAGTTTTAATGTTAATTTTTTAGTTTTTTGGACAATATAACAAGAAACATCGATATTTTTTGTTAGTTTTATGAATTTAAGGGACGTATTAACTTTGGAGACTGTTGAGAACTATATTTTTAACTTTCAGACATACTAAATCAAATATAATAAACAAATATACAAAAATAATATAATAACTTGTAATATATTCAAATTGTTTTTCTCTTTCTTCAAAGAGTCTTCACTTCACCTTCACATAGGTATGATATCACATAAAATTACTTAATTACATGAAAAATATCATCTTAGATTAATCTTATCCTTACAATAAATAAGTCACATATATTCTATTAGTAAAAACTAAGTAAATAAAATGTGCCAATATATCACTAACCAAGACAACTTATTTATTGATGGTAAATCAACCCATTGAATAACCACCAAACATTTAATTGTATAAAATAATGTTAATCCGTAAAACAACATTACAAGTTTATTATTTACTAACCTAACAACATTACAAGTGTATTACTTACTAACCTAACAACATGTACATAAATGGAGTGTCTTTTTATAAATAAGCATGCACCTTTAAATTTAGTTACAAACGTTTATTAACTTATATTAATGTTTACACTACGGAAAAAGTGACGATAAAGGATTAAAAAAAACCAAATTGAATGCATGTATAGGACGAAGAATAAGATGGGAGTGTTTTTTAATAAAGAAGCATGCCCTTTTAATTTTAATTAAAAATATTTATTAAACTATATTAATGTTTACATCTAGGAAAAAGTGATGAATCTATGTATAGGAGGAAGAATAAGATATCTCAATAAAGCTATTTTGTTATAAATAGGAGACAATTTATCCAAAGAAATTTTGGTACATGAGAAAAATGAAAATATAAATATTTCATTATTTACAAATATATTTTGTAAGTGTTATTTGTTTAAAAGTTACAATATTTTAATGTAAGAGGGTTAAACATTTTTTTATTATAATGATAAATTTAATATCAGAATAAAAAGGTTAAGCATTTTTTATTATAATAATGTTAAATTTAATATTGAAGCTTTTAAATATTTGTACCTGAAATAGTACTTCAAAAAAATCTCATAAAATATAGAACATATAGAAAATAAAATATTCATCAATTACATTTTCTTAAAAAATTTAATAATAATAATATTATTATTAATTTATATCGATATATTAAAAAATAATTACTGAATACAAAAATTACAATCTATAAAAATAGTTCTTAACACATTTATTTATATATCTAATTTAATTTTAATTTTAATTTTATAAAAAAAAATCTTTTTTCTTATTTAAAATTTTAAATAAATAGCATCTCTAGCATCATTAGAAAATAAGTTTCATAATTTAATAGAATGTAGACTTTAAATATATTAAGCTTACCATTGCTGATATTTTCATATTATAATATCATTTTTAAGTCGGTGCTATTATCATATATCTCTCTAAATTTTAAGCATTTACCAGTCATATTCGTGCAAGTCTGAGTGCAATGGAATTTCCCGAAGATGAAGGAAATCATACAAGCAAAGCAATTTGGAAAGTGTATAATCTCACTTAAAGAGAAGGCATTGGGCTATGTTCACCTTCGTATTTCTTCTTTGAATTATACCCATTTGTATCATAGGATATATCTTTGGAATTTGACATTTGACATGATTTTAGTAAGGAAAGTAATGTCCAGTAGTAGATTTCAGATGAAAACTTTTTTTTATTCCTTTTTAAAACAAAAATTAAAGTTGGAGTTTTTTTAATTGGGTAAATAAGGTAAAATCTTTCTATTTTTTTTAATAAAAATTTATTATATTTTAAACAAAATTATTGCAGTTTTGGAGCTTATGGAATATGCTTGAAACTTGATTGCAAATAATCTATAATTATATTTAATAATTTTTTATTTTAAAAAAATAAAAATAAAAGTTAGTCATAAAAAATAACATAAAAATTTAAAAATCAATTACTATCACTCATTAAAGTTGTTTAAATAGAAATAAAATAATTTTCATCATTAATCATGTGGAAATCATAAGATTAAATATACAATATTAATTATAAAAAATAATATAAAAATTTACAAATCAAATATGAAAAACATAAAATTATGATATGTAATGGATAAATAATAAGATTTTAAAAAATAAATCTAATGTATGTATAAAAGTAAAAGGAAGATCTCTTTTGAATTTTAATATGGTCAGAATGAGGAGACATAACTTACCAAAATGAAATTTGTCACTTCAATGTTTAAAATTTATTAGACAAAAAAGATAACCAAGCTATTATCTACCTTTTTAAAAAAAGTTTCACATGTTTAATAATTACATCTATCTTAAAGTAAGAAGGTTAAGCACTTTTTATTATGAAAGTGAAAAATTTTATATTGAAGTTTTAAAAGAATCAAGGGATATATAAAAATAAAATGTTCATCGATGCCCTTTTTAAAAAATATTGATAACGATGTCCCTTTTACTATGCACGAATGTGTTGGAGAAAAATAATAGTTAAATATAAAATTTATATAAATATGTTAGAAAAAAATTATAATGAAAAACAAAACTTATAATTTTTAAAAATATATATTTATTTTATTTTTCTTTAAGTTCACAATAAAATATTTAAGTTTTATTTTGTTGATGTGAGATTTTTAAAAATTTAATTAGAAATTAAATAAGTTCAAGTTTATATAAATATAATATAACTTCAAATTTAGAATTTAAGATATTTTTGTGGTTAGAGGTTTTCGTACAATAATATTTGAGGAAATATTGTATTATAATATGTTCACTTTTAATTTCAATTTTAATTTTGATATTTTTTTAACTATTATTTCAAAACAGGTTTTTAAAAAAAAAAATGAAGCTAATATTATTATAATATATTAATTTCATTTTTTAAATATAATTTTACGAAAAGATATTAATATAATTTAATAGAATTTAAAATATATATATTATTAATTTCAGCCCACTCTCCACTATCTTTTTTTTCACATTAAAGTTGTAAACTTATTAATTATAATATTGTAATCATCCATAATACTAAATTTCATTATCATTTTCTTCATGTACCACCAAATCTAACCAACAAATTTATTTTTCAGTCTATGTAATAAAATTTGTTGGTTTTATTTAAGTTTCAATACTAATATGTGTTTACAAGGAATCACTTTTACTTTCATCTAATACTCCAAAGTGTATTTTGACTGATGTTGGAGCAAAGGTCTCCAAATTTATCAAATGATATTGATAAAACTAGGTTGATTTTAATGCTCAAAAAAATAGTGTTTTGATAGATTAATGCGTGTTGCTGCTCTTTTCTTAAATGATCCTATGATTGAAATTTGATAACAAAAACAATGTTTTCTATAGATGTCAATTACGTTGTTTCAGTTCATGTGACAATATTTTTTCAAAAAATTAATTATTTATGACTGAATTAAAAATAGAATTATGTGTAAGTTTGTAAATTAAATTTGCTTATCGTATAAATAATTTATTTATGTATAATTGTTTAACAAATTAACATACATGTTTTAAATTGAAATTTATATAAATAATGTAGAGATATAATTTTAAATTTGTAAAAAATAAAAAAAATAAACACTTCAAAAATAATATCAATTTATTTTACATATATAAAATATATATAATTTTAAACAATTATTTAATTTTTATTATTTTTTAAAATATTCTATTTAAATTAGTAAATAATAACATTGATTCTATATTTGAAAACAACATTTTTCAAACCAAATTATTAGCTTTGAAAGGAAATAAACACATTTTTCAAACCAAATTACTAATCTTCACTCAGTTACCCACTTAAAATAATACATTTTTAAAAACGACAATTTATTTTATTTGCCTACTAATTTGTTGACTTTGACTTAATATTACAAGTTCATTATTTATTAATTTTTATTATAATATCAATTTTTTCTGGATTGACTTTGAAGTAATATTGCAAGTTCATTATTTATTAACCTAACATGTATAAAGGGAGCGTCTTTTATAAAAAGAAACGTACTCCTTTAAATTTAATTAAAAATATTTATTAAGCACCTCTAACCATAATAGTGATAAATTTAATATTCGATGCTTTTAAATATTTACATAAAAAATATTACTTTTATATAATCTTCTAAAATATGAAACATATAAAAATTAAAATTTTCATCTCTTACATTTTTTAAGAGAGTTTAATAATGATATTCTCATAAATATCAAAACTGTAAACTTTGTAGTTTTATGTTTGATTTTTTATTTTTTATTTTATTTATTTATTTTATTTTTTTTAAAGGTATAATACATGATCAAAGTGGGGGCATGGCAATGGGTTCTCCCTTTTCCTTTGTGGTATCCAAACTTTTTATAAAATAGTTTGAAGACCAAGCTCTTCGCTCCTTTTCATTAAAGTTCAAATGGTGGAAGAGGCATGTTGATTATATTAATTTGTGTTAGCAACACAAAAAAGAGAACTTAGAAAATTTCCAGTCTTAACTTAACAACTTGTTCTCTAGCATCAAATTCACCAAAGAAATTGAGATTGATAAAAAATTGCCTTTCTTATACATCTTCCTTTCCAAGAAAAATGAAGGCTCTCTAACAAGAAAGGTCTATATAAAAAGAACCCACACTGATCTTAATTTGCATGTCTCTTCTCATCACCACCCAACACAAAAAGTAGGGGTTCTAAAAACATTAGCTATTATAGCTTTTAAGATATGTAACAATGATAGTATCAACCAAAAGATTGAGTACTTAAGATATGTTTTTAAAATGAATAGTTACATAAATAAAGAAATCATTAGAGTTATTAAACAATCCAACATGAAAATTGATAAACAAGGCCCTCAAGAACCTCTTCATGAAGGCCCGGCAACCTTCCTACCTTATGTGGAAGGTATTTCTAACAAGGCATCTAAAATCCTCAAATGTCACATCATCAATGTTACCTTCATTCCTATAAAGAAGTTAAGGGAAACCCTCAATTCTATTAAGGATCCTCAAAACCATAACCTTCATAGTGGTGTCTACATGGTACAATGCTCACGTGGGATCTCATATATTGAGAAAACTAGTAGATTTGTAAAAACTAGAATCAAAGAATATACTGCAAATATTTGATTTGAAAGAAAAGAAAAATTTTCTCTTGTAAAGCACTCCCACAAAACTAAGTATGCCATTAACATCTACCAAGCTAAAGTTTTAGCTATTGAGAACCATTTTAATAAGTGAAAACTAAGAGAGTCCATATAAATCTATAAGCACACTGATAATCTTAATAGGGATGATGGTCAAGATATGGGTAATGTTTGGAAACTATTATTGGATACAATATGGAGTAGGTCTCTCTCAATTCATATTAAAATTTATTCTCAAAATTATATATATATATATATATATATATATATATATATATATTTCTTAATATTTCTTAATATTAAATATAAATTTAACTTTAGTAATGTAGAGCTATAATAAAATTAAAATATTAAATCAAAATTATTATATATAAAATTGCATATATACATTAAAATTAAAATTGATAAATAATTAATTTGAAATGAAGAAAAATATAAAATTAAATTTAAATTGAAATTAAAATATAAAAATCAATAGAATTATAATTTAGAAACTTAAAATTTATTTTAACCATTCTGCCATTGGATGAATAAAATAGAATTTTCTTTTCCAACAAAATTAATTATAATAATTCTTTTTAGAATTTTGGAAACTTTTCATTTATTTGTAATGGTTATTATTTTGATATTTTGTATTATTTAAGAATGTATTATGCTGTTCTCACATTCAATGCATTATTTTCTCATAAAATATTATAGGAGTGATCATAAACTTAGAGAGAAGAAAAGCTCACACAATTAATCCAGAAAAATAATATTGAATTCAACATAAACTGTGAAAGCATTAAATCTTTGAAATGATATTCTCATTAATTTCTATTAATATGTTAAAAAAATAATAATTAAGTATAAAACTCACAATCTATAGAAAAAATACTTCTTAAATCACCTTTTTATACATTTAATTATTAAAACAGGATTGTAGATGTCTAGAGAAACACATCTCTAAAATCATTACAAAATAAATTTCACATTTTAATAAAGAATAAACTTTAACTTCAATATTATTTAAGTGATACCAAATAAATTTAAAAAAAAAAATGTTCTATAAAAATTTTATCTTTAATTTTTTCATACAATTTATATGTATTAAGTTTACAATTAATAATATTTTTATATTAAAATATCATTTTTATTTTAAATATATTTTTCAATCTAAAAAAATGAATGTAAAAGTTTATTAATGTATAAATTTAACTCAATATCATTAAAAATGTATTATTATATAACTCAAAACTTTAAAAATTTATTAATTTTATTTTAAAATTTTTAAACATTTCATTTTCATTAATAAATAACCCATTTTTTTTCTAATTTTAATTCTTGCAAGTCCGAGTGCAATGGAAATTCTCGAGGATGAAGGAAATTTTACAAGTAAAGCAAATTGGAAAGTGAATAATTTCACTTAAAGAGAAAGATATTGGGCTATGTTCACCTTTGCATTTCTTCTTCGAATTATACCCATTTGTATCATAGGATATAGCTTTGGAATTTGACATTTGACATGATTTTATTCAGGAAAGTAATGTTAATTAGTGGATATCTTAGATGATTTCTCTTTTTATAAGTAAAGAGGCAAAACCTTTTCAAAAAAATTTTCTTTTTAAATCTCTTATATTTTAAGCAAAATTATTGCAATCTTAAAAGCTATGAAATGAGTTTGAAATTTGATTTTAAATAATTTATGATTAAATTTCATGATATTTTATTCAAAGGGAGAACAAAAATAACAAGTTAGTTATAAAAAACAATATAAAAATTCAAAGATCAATTGCCATCACTTATTAAAGTTGTCCAAATAGAAATAAAAGAATTTTCATAATTAATTTTGTGGAAATCATAATCATAAAATTCATAAATTAAAGTGAATTAGTCCTCCAATACCTTTAATGTTCAATAATTTGAATTCCTTAGATTTTAATAGAACTTAAAATTATGATGTTTAATAAATGAATAATAAGATTTAAGAAAACAAATTGAATGTACCTATAAGAGTAAAAAGAAGATACCCTGTAAATATTATATGTTCAAAATAAGAAGACATAACTTACCAAAATAAAATTTTCCACTTCAAAATTTAAAATTTATTAAAAAGAAAGCTAACCACTATAAATTTATTTACAATTATTTTTTAAAATTTCACATGCTTAAATATTACAACATCATAAATTAAAAGAGTTAAGCACCTCTTATTATGAAGGTGATAAATTTTATATTGAATTTTTAAAATATTTTTACATGAAATAGTATTTCTAGATATATAAAAATAAAATGTCCATCAGTGACAGACATTAACAATGATATCTATTTTTCTAGGCATTAATGTGTTGAAAAAAAATTATAATTAAATATAACATAATTTTAATTTTAGAATTTAAGATATTTTTATATTAAGAGACGTTCCTGCAATGACATTTGAGGGGGTGTTGCACTATAACATAGTGAATATATTCAATTTTAATTCCACTTTTAATTTTGATATCCACTTGAACATTACTTTAAAATAAATCTATATAAAA
The DNA here is from genome assembly GCA_037957365.1 of Torreya grandis. Lineage (NCBI taxonomy): Eukaryota > Viridiplantae > Streptophyta > Pinopsida > Cupressales > Taxaceae > Torreya > Torreya grandis. Next base: position 417,636 of record JARHVA010007381.1, read on the forward strand.
AATGCAGCCAACATTATTATAATGTATTAAATTCTATTAAAAAGTATAATTTTATGAATGGATTATAAATTAAATCACAACTGACATTATTATACATATTAGTTTTATTTAAAATATAATTTTATGATCAGACATTATTACAAATTAAGAATTTAAAACATATATATTTTTAATTTTAGGCGACCTTCCACTATTTTTTTTTTACATATTAAAGTTGTAAACTTATTAGTTATAATATTCCAATCATTGATAATACCAAATTTCATTCTCATTTCTTCATGTACGACCAAATTCAACCAATAAATTTATTTTTAGGTCTACATAATAAAATTTGTTAGTTTTATTTAAATTTCAATACTGATGTGTGTTTACAAGGAATCACTTTTACTTTCATCTAATACTCCAATGTATATTTTTAGTTATGTTGGAGTGAAGGTTTCCAAATTTATTAAATGATATTGATAAAACTAAGTTTATTTTTATGCTCAAAAAATAATCTTTTGATAGATTAATACCGTGTTCCTACTCTTTTCTTAGATGAGCTTACTGTTGGAATTTGATAACAAAAACAATGTTTCCTATATATGTTAATTACATTGTTTCAATTCAAATGAAAATATTTAAAAAAAAATTGAATTATTTATATATGAAATTAAAAAAAATTATGTTTAAGTTTGTAAATTAAATTTGATTATCTTAAAAATAATTAATTAATGTATATTAGTTTAATAAATTAACATGTATGTCTTAAATTGAAATTTATGAAAATGATGTAAAAAGATATCATTCTAAAGTAGATTATATGATTTTGAATTTGTGAGAAAAAAAAATAAAAAATAAAAAAATCCCAATAATGATATATGTCATTTATATATATATATATATATAATTTAAAAAAAAAAAAATCAAATTTCTTTATTTTTTTAAAATATTCTATTTCAATTAATAAATAGTAGCAATGATTCTAACTCTGAAAACAACATTTTTCAAAGCAAATTATTAACTTTGATAAATGAAAGGAAAAAAACACATTTTTTCAGACCAAATTATTAACTTTGATAAATGAAAGGAAACAAAACACATTTTTCAAACCAAATTCCCAGTCTTCACTCAATTGCCCACTTAGAATAATACATGAAGAAAAATACAAAATGACAATTTGTTTTATTTGCCTACTAATTGATTGACTTTGACTTAATGCACTGCATTGTTTTTTTATTTGTCCACTAATTTGTTTTCTAAGACACTAGTCCTCGGTCCTGTTATTATTGACTTTGAAAAAAAACCAGATGACAATTATTGTTATTTGTTTATCATTGGCTTTAGTTGACGGAGTTAATTTTATACTCTATCGTCACGGGATAGTTTTTACTAATCCAATGGATAAACATTCATAGCGGGACAACTATTTAACCATTATTAGTGTACAACCTTTGGAATACTTTAATAAAGATTTATAATAAAAATAATCTTATTAAATTATATTGAGAGGTATTTAAAAAAAACTTTACAAACATATCATATTTTAATAGAGATATTATAATCAAAACAAAATTAAATATCTATACATTATAATCTAAGTTATTTAAAAATAGAAACAAAAACATTTTCAAAATAAGTAAACATCAATTTTCAAAAACCCTTGATTTTGAAACATCGTGATAATATACACGTGTACATATACATACATACATATATACATACATACGTACATACATACATACGTACATACATACATACATACATACATACATGTACATTCAAATTTAGAATAAATCCTCTAGATTGCCCTCAAAATCATGAATTCCATTTCCATTATTTTATTAATTTTATCATTTACTCATATTTTCTTTGGCAAGAGCAAACCGGTATAACTAATCTCCTTGAATACATGAATGCTTTAAGTAGTGCAGAGGGAATGGGGTGGGATTGGCTTATGACACCTTGCAAGAGATTTTATCATACTATTAATCATACCTACATCCTTTCATGTAGCCTTCATATCTCATATGATGTCTCTTTGAAATATTTAAACTTTGAAATATGGTTAATTCTGAAACCCTAAAATTTAACTAAGTCTGAAATTTACTAGGATCATTCAAAACTTAGAAGTTGCATTATAAATCGTTCAGGTCTGAAAGCACTCTCAAACATTTTGAAAATATATATATATATATATATATATATATATATATATATATATATATATATATATATATATATATATATATATAAATATAATATAATATAACTTAAAATATAAGAAATTAGATATCCCTATCTAAATGTAAACTTATATTTAAATATTTATTCTATATATATTATTTAGTTCAAATTAATTTTACATTTTATTTGTTTCTGATTTGTTTTGATTGTGTTTCCATGGAATTCTCCTTGAAAATGTTAGAAACCACTCCAAACATCAGATGTTTTCAAGGTCATTTCTAAGGCATTTTCCTAACATTTCTGTACTAAAAACATTACAAATAAAAAATGAAAGATGTTAGCAAGGCACATTTCCTACAGCGTAGATTATAGCACATGCACAACCAAACTATCATATTTACAGACATAAAACCTTGAGCTTATCAACATTCATACAAACATTCACATCAATAATTTCCAGAGTGTCATCTTCACCGCCAAACCCACTATCAACAACACCACCATCCTCACCAAAGCCACCTTCGTAGCCATCTCTATGGCCACCTCTCTTACCATCTCGATCAACACCTAAGTCTTTGCCTTCGTCGCAATCACAAACACTCTCAACTTTAATTCTACTATCTCTACTCACCTTGCGAGCCTTGATTAAAACATGGCTGCCACCCTATTTCTATCTACTTAATTATAATACTTTATTTTATTAAATTATTTTAAAGATGTATTAAAAATCTATGTGCCATGTTGAGTTTCATTTGTAGTATTTTTCTTAATTTTTTATGTTTTAATATAATATTTTTTTATTTTTATCTATTTAAAAATACTATTTAATTATTTATTATTTATTATTATAATATATGTATATGTGAGGGAATATATTGTTATATCAATTAATTAAAAAAGAGGAATACAAAAAATATAAAAGGCTATAATGAAAATGTTTAATTGATATTTATTGTCTTATATTAATGTTGAAAAAATTATAAATTATTAAAAAAAAGTCTCGGTTAAATATTGTTATCTATTAAAAGTTTCAAAATGATATGACTATGTAAATATATTAATAAGTGTGAATATTCTGGGAAGTAACACTGAAGGAGGTGGTAATTCATCATTTTTAAAAGTAGAAAAAATAAGAAGTGAGCTCTCCCCACAATGGATATGGAGCCACATAACCATCTTGAGAATTATTTTGTGGAGGTAAAGACACAAGCATGCCTCAACTAGGTGACATACGTATAATAACACCATAGCTTTGAGCACACCGCACCACAAAAGACCAATGAGACAAACCAACAAAAGCTTTGGCCTACTGTTGAGGAAGAGAGGGAAAAAAATTGTTATACAAGCGACTCGACTAACATCCAGGGGTTAGAGGTGGAGACCGTTGTGATTACATATATGGAGGGACTTGCTCATAGTGCATGAAACATTTTCTCAATGATTGAGGAACACTACCAATTGCAATTTTAACAAATAAAAATATAGTTAATACATCAATAATTATTCATAATAGTTCTCCTTACCATATAAATCATAAGATTTATGACTCCATCATTACGAAATACCCTAATTTTTTTAAAAAATGAATGAATAAACACTCATAAAATGAAAATTATTTAACCCTTTTTTTATCAATAAAAAAAAGATTAAAAAATCCCTTAACTTTTCATTAATAATAATAATTAAAAAAAAAAACAATATCTTCAAATTACTATTTTCGTAATCTGTTAGATACAAAACTGAAAAAAAGCCTTCCTAACAATGTAGAAGTTACAGAAAGCTATCTTCTATTGCCAAAAGTCAAATATTTCTAAAACAAATTAATTATGAACAGATATCTTCCAGAAAACTACCTTCCATCGCCAACGGTCAATCTTTCCTCCAAAAAAATTGATAGATATCTTCATAGTCTGTCAGCTACAAAATTAAAAAAATGCCTTCCTAACAATGTAAAAGTTACAGAAGTTTATCTTCCATGCCAAAAGTCAAACACTCCTACGAAAAATTAATTCTGGACAGACAAAAGAAGAATACAAAAGACAAGTTACTTTGCAGCAACCACCAAATCCGGAGTCCACTATGTCAAAAGTCATTATATAAAATCAACACAATCCTCTGATCCAAATTGATGTAACATACAAAAACTAGAAGAATCCAGAGGCAGAGAAGTAAAATAGCATGGAGAATCATCATAAAATTTCGTAAAAGCACATGGAGAACTGCACTGAACATCAAATTAAGAAAATAAACATTTTTCACAATCTATAGCCTTCCGCTTTTCAATCTCAGAATCAACATTGAGGGGAGTAAACACCCTCCAACCTCGAATAGTAAACCAAAGAGGTGGATCTTGAAATTTCAAATCAATCTAGCTTTTTTCAACCTTCACAACAGAGTGAAAGCATGGATGCATCCTTGCCATACCTAACAAAAAGAAAACTCAAGAATGAGGCTCCCTAATCTTAAACAGAGTAGCGATTTTTCCACATATATGGATCAAATCCCATAGGTACATATGTGCATTGAAGGATATGTAAAAGTGATCTCTTCATATTCAAGATTGGATTGCAAGTATGCCCGTTTTTTACAAAGATTTCATTGGAGAGTCCATTTAATTTCTTAAATGTCTCCTCACCCTGCATGTTGGTCCCCGCTATAAGGCCTAAGAGATTGGCTAAACTAATTAGACTGCTAAGGATTTTGATACCATTACTTATCCAAATATCATGTCTTAATCGTTTAATAGAGTTTATAATACCATCTAAGAATATGTGTGTATATGTGTATATTTATATATTTTTTCATATATATGACATAAAAATGTATCCAAACTGCGATTCAATATTTTATTGAAAATATTTTTATTAAATGTTGCAGATAGTAATAGTTCCCATTATTACAAAGGAGAATACAAGAAAAATAACCTTATCCTCTTTTTATGTATTCTGTTTTATCAAGGCTATTAAAAAGAATGTTCCTAGTAATAAAATGTTCAAGTATTTAAAATATTGAACCATTTTTTCTTATTTTACATAAAAATATGTTATTTAAAATAATAAAATGATTGGAATCAATAAAATAATACATTCATATATATCATAACATGCTTTACTTATAGTGACATCATGTATAGATAAACCTTGTATATATTTAACTTCACATTACGTACATTGAACTTCACATTACCTATATTAAACTTTGCATTGTATTCTCACCAATGTGAAGTTAACCCAATAGCAACCCAATCATATATTTGTGTCGAACAATAAAAATTGTTTGGTAATTTGATTAGATTATTAATTTCTCGAAGATTACTTAATGCCATTTTTCTCCTTTACATATTTTTTATAATAATCACAAGGCACAGAGACCAACTTAGCACATAAGCCTCAGAAGAATTATTTAATAGGGGTGACAATTAATGTAGTCTAGCACTTTTGGCTTCTTATGCTATATCCTATATCTATACTGAAAACACTTTTGAAGCAAACTTAAAATCTTAAAATCCACAATTGTCTACACCAAATTTTCATAAGAGTAACCCAATTACAACCCAATCATGCAATTATTATAAAATAAACAAAGATATATCCCATATAACTATTCATTAATCTTATGAGCAAATCTTAATTAGAGGAATATTTTTTATTAGACTAACAACTTTTACCAGCAACATTACTTGAACTATGAAAATAAGTAAAAGATCTTAGAATAGGTTTTAAAATAAATAATTATAAGAGTATATAGAAATTATATGTTTTATTTGTTAGATTTTCATTTCCTCATTTTTTTGGTATCAATATATAATATCATTACGATGAAGAAAACAATTCTCAATAATATTCACATACTCTGTTCATACAAATAACATGTCTAAATATTATATATATTAAATTTTATATTATATATTAAATTTCATCATATATATATTAAATTTTACATTATTTTCTTACTTTTTAAAATTGATCTTTTATATATATATATAAATATAACTTTAGAAAAAACATCGAAAATGTGATTCAATGTTGTTTGTGTAACTGAATGTAGAAAGTAGCAATAATTTCCAATGTCACAAAAGAGAACACAACAAAAACAACTTTATTCTTTTCCCATGTACTTTTTTTTTCATATCACTTAGCCAAAATGTTTCTAGTAAGTCAATGTTTCCATGTCAGCACAGCTGCAAATAACCTTCAGCAAAAATGACATCTACCACCATTATTGGTTCAGACTTTTTCTTCTTTCACCGACATCCTGCCGTCCACGCCACAAATTATGTTACATATATCGTTTCCCTGCTACACCAAACAGCACCAGTAACTACCATCTCTAATTCCTGCCATGGCTTCCCATAATCTGTCTCTTTTCATTATTACGGCACTCTTTCGTATCTTCTTCACCAAGCCAAGCCACATATTATCCCACAGATGTCATCTCCACGAATCCCAAGCCCTTCTTTCCTTCAAAGCAGCCGTGAACGACTCTTCTGCCGATCTCAGTTCGTGGAGGAATGGAAGTGACTGTTGCACTTGGGATTACATATCCTGTGATAATCGCACCCATCATGTGGTCACTCTTCATATATTTTTTATTGATGGGCTTTTGATATCTGACAGGTCGTGCAATCTTACTTTTCTCAGAAGCCTGAGTATAGATGGTGAAACAGGTTCGACCGCTCTTCCTCCCTCTCTGTGAAATCTTTCTCACCTTCAATCTTTGTTTATATGCGGCAGTGGATTCAGGGGGATAATTCCCCCTTCCATTTGTCGTCTCACCAGCCTTACCAGTCTTGATTTCAGTGAGAATGAACTGCATGGAAGCATACCTTTGTGTCTGGCCAATCTTTCTTCTCTCACGTCTTTTGCCCTTTCCAGCAATCAACTCTGTGGAAGCATAACAGTTTTTATAGGTAAGCTTTCTTCTCTTCAACATATTGATCTTTCCAACAATCAACTCAGTGGAAGCATACCAGCTTCCCTGAGTAAACTTTCTTCTCTCCATTATCTTAACCTTTTCAACAACCAATTCAATGGAAGCATACCAGCTTCTCTAGGTAAACTTTCTTCTCTCACGTTTCTTGATCTCAGTGGTAATCAACTGAGTGGAAGCATACAAGCTTCCTTCCTTAAAATTTCTTCTCTCCAGGATATTGACCTTTCCAACAACCAGTTAAGTGGAAGCATACCAGCTTCTCTAGAGAGTCTATATTCTCTGAGGGAACTACGACTTAATACTAATCAGATGACTGGTAACATCCCGGTTTCCTTGGGCAATCTCTCTTTGCTCTCGTTTCTGGATCTCTGCTAACCAACTATATGGGACTATTCCGTCCTCATTTGTTCATCTTTCCTCCCTTATTGAATTGTATGCCAATTGAAATATTTTCAATGAAAGTATTTCTTCTTCACCATTTCCATCTTCCATTCAAGTACTGTCTTTCTCGCTAAACCACCATCAATCAATTTCAGAAACATTCTTTCACAACCTTACAAACATATACTATTTGTCTCTCTCTAATTGTGTACTAAATATTAGCACAACTTGGATTCCATCCTTCCAGTTATCCACATTAGAATTAGTTTCATGTAGAATTGATGGCCAAATTCCACCCTGGATTTCAACACAATTCTCACTTGGGACATTGAAACCAGTTAACAAGAGTCTTTTCGGACAAATTCCCTCTTGACTATGGCATGCCACTCCTCATTTGCAATATGTAAATCCTTCATCAAATCATCTACAAGGGAACCTAGTTGCAAATACTTCAACGTGGACGCAACTAATAATGCTAGATGTGTGTAGAAACAAATTGAGCGGGCACATGGCATCAATATGGTCTCTTTATCTACATTATTTGCTGCTCAATGACAATTTGTTGAGTGATAATATTCCTCCAAGCTTGGGTAGTTTGTCTCGGCTCGTGGCATTAAATATTGCAGACAATTATTTGACGGGAATCATCCCTGCAACCCTGTCCAAATGCTCTTTCCTTGAAGTCCTAAATTTGAGAAATAATAGGTTGACAGGTATCATCCCTGTGTTAAAATATTATTTTAATTTCCTACAACCACCTAATGACAATGACATTTGTTGTCATTCAATGTAATTTTTTTTCAAATTTGAAATTTTGTCTACCATTTAGAGTTGGGTGGCAAAAGGATGAGTTAGGTGAGTTTTGTCATAAATTCAAAAAAAAAAAGAAAGATGTATTGAAGAAGACAACATTCAACGCAGCTGTAGAGACAAGGAATGTGAGCAACATAAAACATTTCAACACAGCAGTCCATTGTAGAGGGAATACATAGAGCAGAAAAAGTGCAAGCAACAACACCTTGCAGCACCCTATAGCACCCTACAACACCCAGTAGCAAGGAGAGAAATAGCCTACAGTAGCCAGTAGCACCCTGTAAGAACCCATGGTAAAGAGAGATATAGAGAAGCAATAAGGTGAGAAATAGAGCATCCCGTAGTATCCTGTAGTAGCCTATAGTAGCTTGTAGCAAAGGAAAAACAGAGTAGCACGTAGCAAGGAGGCAGAGGAGAGTTATATGTTGATAGCAGTTAGACAAGAACAAGAAAATATCAAAGGATTTTATATACAGATGTAGCTATGATCATATAATAATTTTTTTAGATTTAAATATATGCAAGTTTTAGTGTTTACTTATCCATTTTTTGTCCTCCCTTGTTTTTATTTGTTGGTGGTTATTTGCTGCCCATTTAGACTTGTATATTTTTGGTACTTTTTTCCCATACAGTCAATAGTGTTGTAGCATTTTTTTTCTGACATTTGGTATCAGAGTTGTTGGTAAAGGGCAACCAAGTTGTGAGTGCATTCAAACATAGCAGCAGGAAGTTCAAGGGCTTTGTATCAGGCCCCCATGTTTGATGGAAAAAATTATGTGTGGAGCATCAAGATGAAGACAATATTCAACTCTCAATATCTATGGGAGTTGGTTGAAGCTAGCTACAATGAGGTTGCAAACATAGTAACCTTCAATTCCTTAACTTGAGCAAAAAAGAATGTGTTAAAGGAGAATAGGAGGAAAGATGCCAAATCACTCAACTACATTCAAATGGCTTTGACCAACTCAATCTTTTTTAAGATATCAATAGCTGTCCATTCCAAGCAAGCATGAGATATCTTGCAAAATACATATCAAGAGAGTGACAAGGTAAAGCTTGTCAAGTTGTAACTCTCAAGAAGGGAATTGAAGACCCTACAAATGAGGGATAATGAGTCAATCAATGAGTTATTCAAAAGAAAAATGAACATAGTAAATCAAATGAAGACATGTGGTGATTCTCTTGAAGACCATAGGATCATTGAGATGGTGTTGAGGAGTCTTCCAACTAGATTTGACCCTATAGTGGTTGCTCTAGAAGAATCAAAAGATTTGAGATAAATGATGGTTCATGAGCTAATGGGTTCTTTGCAAACCCATAAACAAAAATTGAATAGGTCAGCCACCTCCTCCCATGAGCATACATTCAAGACTAATGTCAATGTGAAAGGAAGGTGGCAAGGATCAAACAATAGAGGAAGAGGAAGAACTTGTAGCAGTGAAGAAGGTGGAAGACATAGCCATCAAAAACCACATGGAAGAGGAAGAAGAAGGATCAAAAACACTTCTAGAGGTGGATCTACCCAAAGGTATGATAAGTCTAGCATCCAATGTTATTATTGCAAAAGATATGGACATTATGCTAGTGAGTGTAGAAAGAATAAGTATGACATGAATACATAGAATTCTAATTTCACTGATACACAAGAGGTTGAACCAAATAAAAATGGGAAAGGATGAATCTTGTTTATAACATGTAACATTGCTAAGCAAAGTGGTAAAGAAACATGGTATTTGGAATGAGACAATAAAATTAGATGTTAAGATGGGAAACAATGATAAGGTTCATGTCATGGATAAGACAATTTCAATCAACACAAAGCAAGGTGACAAAAGATAAATTCATGATGTTTACTATGTACTCAGGGTGAAACACAACCTTAGCAACATTAGGCATCTTGTGCAAAATGGGTACAAGATCATATTTGAGAATGGTGAGTGCATCATCTTTGATAGGAGTGGCTATAATAAGAAGATAGCAGTAGTCAAGATGACAAGCAATCAGATGTTTGTATTGAGAATTCAAAGTGATCTCACAATAGAGTAAAAAACAATGATAGTAGATGAACCTACTCTTTGGCATCTTAGGTATGGTCATTTGAGCTTTGGAGGGATGAATCTTCTTCATAAGAAACATATAGTGAAGGGGTCACTCGTTATAGAATAACCAAACAAAGTGCGTGAAAGATGCATATTGGAGAAGCAACATAGGAGTGCATTTTTTATGGGTAAGGCATGGAGAGCTAGAGCTCTATTAGAACTAATCTATTCAAACTTGTGTGGTCAAATTAAGAACTTCTCCCTATCCAAAAAAATTTATTTCATGACATTCATAGATGATTACAGCCAAAAGATATGATTATACTTCTTGAATAACAAATTGGAAGCATTTGAGACCTTCAAGCATTTGAAGGGCATGGTGGAGAAGCAAAGTGGCCACTACATTAAGATTTTGATGACAAATAGAGGGGGAAAATATATCTCTAATGAATTCATGAATTTTTGTAAGGATCATGGTATAAATAAGAAATTTTCAGCTAGGTATACTCCATAGCGAAATGGTGTGGTCGAGAGAAAGAATAAGACCATCCAAGAGATGGCAAGGAACATGCTAATGGCAAAAGGGTTACCTAATGATTTTTGGGCTGAGGCTATAGCAACAACTGTGTACTTGTTAAAAAATTATCCAATGAAGAGTGTAAGGGATGTTATCCCTCAAGAAACATGGAGAAATTGAAATTCAAGTGTAGAACACCTTAGAGTTTTCTATTATGTAGCATACGCACATGTCTGTAAGCAAAGAAGGAGAAAATAGGATGAAAAAGCTAAGAAATGCATATTCATAGAATATAGTGACCAATCAAAGGCATATCGATTATATAATCCCATCACCAAAGATCTCATAATCAGTCAGGTTGTTCAATTCATTGAGCATGAAGCTTGGGAAGAGAGACACAGAGAAGAGCATGTGGAAACAAGGGCTGGTGGACCCTTTACTGAATCTGAAATAGCAACTGGTACAACCACCAATGCACCAACATAGATAACTATTTCTCAAAGGGTTGATTAATTTAGTGGCAATAACCATCAAGGAGATTAAAGATTTGTTCATGAGTCAATATCCTCCTCTTCCAACTCAAGTCAACATCAAGTAAGGATAAGAAGCTTGCAAGAAGTTTATTAGCAGTCAAGGTATGACAAAAATGAAGATGAAATTATGAATTATGCACTCTTTCTATCAGTTGATCCTATCTACTTTGAAGAAGTAGTCAAGTAAAGCAAGTGGTGTGAGGCTATAGATGAAGAGATGCATGTCATAGAGAGAAATGACACATGGGAGTTAGTTGACCTAGCAAAAGGAAAAGAGGTCATAGGATTTAAATGGGTATACAAGACAAAAACTACTACTGAAGGCAAGATAAAGAGGTATAAGGCAAGGCTAATAATGAAAGGTTACAAGTAAATGCCCATACTTGATTACAATAAAATATTTGCACTTGTAGCAAGGCTAGAAACTGTAATAATAATCATATCCATTATTACCCAACACAAGTGGTAGGTCCATCAACTGGATGTGAAGTCAATATTCTTGAATGGACTACTAGAAGAAGAGGTTTACATGGGATAGCCACCTAGATATGAGAATCTCAAGCATGAGAACAAAGTGTATAGGCTAAAAAAGGCATTGTATAGGCTCAAGCAAGCCCCAAGATCATGGTATAGCTATACAGACTCATATTTGTTGAGCAACAGTTTTAGCAAAAGTGTAAGTTATCCCACATTATACATCAAATCATATAAGGAAAGTATGTTAATTATTGTATTGTATGTGGATGATCTTATATTCATCGATAATACAAATCAGTCCATTGTATAATTCAAAATAGCCATGAAAAATGAGTTTGAAATGACTAATTTGGGATTCTTAAAGTACTTTCTCAGGATAGATGTCAAGTAAATATATGAAGGCAAATTCATAAGCCAAAAAAAAGTATGAAAATGATATCTTAGAGAGTTTCAAGGTGATGGATAACAAGCCTATGTTTATTCAAGTTGAGACAAGCCTTAAGTTGTGCAAAGATGATTACAACAATAATGTAGACCTCATACATTATAAGAGCCTAGTGGGAAGTCTAATGTATTTGAATGCAATAAGGATAGATACCATGTATGAAGTCATCCTTATATCAAGATTCATGGAAATACAAAAGGAGACACATTGGGAAATAGGCAAGAGGGTATTGAGGTACGTGAATGGAACAAGAGATTATGGTGTTTTGTATGCAGTAGTAGATGAGTTTCAACGTGTTGGTTACACAGACATTGACTGGGTAGGTTGCCTTGATGACTGAAAGAGTACCTTTGGGTATATATTTCATCTTGGTTCAGGGGTTGTATCTTGGGCTTCAAAGAAACAATCGATAATGTCACTTTATACAACTAAAGTGGAGTATATAGCAGCCAATACAGTAGCATGTCAAGCTATATGGTTGACAAGGATAATTTTTGATTTACATGAGGATCAACAAGGAGACTCTATGATCTATTGTGATAATGTATAATCCATAGCATTGTCAAAGAACCCCATATTTCATGGTAGGAGCAAACACATTGTAATCAGGAATCACTTTATTCATGAGTTAGTTAAAAATCATGTCTTAGATCTTAGTTTTTGTAAGTTTGATCAGCAACTAGCTGATATTTTTACTAATTCATTGCCTAAGGATGCTTTCATGCACCTAAGAGAAAGGTTAGCGGTCATTAATGTATTAGTATTAGGCTTACACAATGTTATTATAGCTTTGAAGTCTTACAATAGAGCTACGGAGTTGAGTAATGAAGATTCATACCTACATAGAAAGGATGCAGAAGCATTTGGCGAGTTAAAGAGAAGTTATAAGGAGGTTCTTAAGACTAAGAAGAGTCTAATTTAAGATGGTAGGAAGGTAAAAAATAAGGGGGAGTGTTAAACTATTATTTTGACTTACTACAATCACCTACTGACCATGACAGTTTCTATCATTAAATGCAATTTTTTTCAAATTTTAAATTTTGTATACCATTTAGAGTTGGGTAGAAAAAGGATGAGTTTGGTGAGTTTTATCATAAAGGAAAGAAAAAAAGAAAAAAGATGTACTAAAGAAGACAACATTGAATGTAGCTACAGAGAAGAGGAATGTGAGCAGTAGAAAACATTCTAACACATTAGCTCATTATAGAGGGAATATATAGAGAAAAAAAGTACAAGTAGTAGAAAACCATAGTAACCTACAGTATCTAGTAGCAAGAAGAGAAGTAGCCTATAGCAGCAAGTACTAGCCTGTCGGAACTCATGGAAAAGGGAGAGACAACAACAATAATGAGATAAATACAGCAATCTGTCGCAGTCAACAACAGCCCATAACAGCCTACAATAGCCCGTAGCAACCTACAACAGTAGCTCGTAGTAACTTACAACATGCCATATCAAATGGAAAATAAATTATCTCATAGTAAGGAGGCAGAGGAGAGTTATATGTTGACAACAGTTAGACAAGAACAAGAAAATATCAGGGGTTTTTATATATAGCTATAGCTATGATTGTAGAAGAAATTTTTGAGATTTAAATATATGTAAGTTTTAGTGTTTACTTATCCATTTTATCTCCTCCCTTGTTTCTATATGTTATTGTTATTTTCTGCCCACCTAGACCTATATATTTTTGGTAATTTCTTTCCATATAGCCAATAGTGTTGTAGTATTTTTTTTCTAACACCATACTAGCTTGTCCAAATGCTCTTCCCTTCGAGTCCTAAATTTGGGAAATAATATTTTGGAAGGAAGATTGCCTCATGATTTTAGTAAGCAAAGCCATTTGTATTCATTATTTATTCATAGTAATAAGTTGACAAGAGCATTCCCTCCCTCTAAATCAGATTATTCAAATTTATAGGTTGTAGATATTGGGCATAACTTATTCCAAGGTTAAATACCAACATCAGTTGGAAATATTTCAAAGTTATGAGTGTTGTTGATGAAGGAAAATAGTTGTAGGGGTAGTACCACTCTAGAGATTGGACAACTAATGGACCTATAGATCTTGATACTTTCTTCAAATCATATCTCTATTTTTATTCCATGCAGTATTCTACATTTGCAAGTAATGGTGATAACAAACTAAAATGGTTTTGTGTTGTCTACCAAGTGAGTACCTGGGACACCATATAAAGAGGGATTGGATATGACTTCCAAACGCATAAATTTCCACTACACATATATTCTTTCCACCCTAACATCCATATATCTCTCAAAAAATGAATTAGAGGGAGAAGTTCCCAATGAATTTAGAATTTTGAAGGGGTTGACGCTTCTCAATCTTTCAATGAACAATTTCAACAACACTATTCCAAATAGTTTGGGACAAATGAGAAAACTAGAGTCATTAGATCTTTCTACAAATAAATTTTTAGTAAAAATCCCTTTTGATCTTGAATCTCTATATTATTTGGGTCCCCTAAATTTATCGAACAACAACCTTTGAGGTAGCATACCACAAGGACAACATATAGCCAACACATTTGGAGATTACTCATACTCAGGGAACCCCAATTTATGGGGATGTCCCCTATCAAAGAAGTGTTCTTGGCCACAATTTTTTCCTCCTCCTGTTTCAATCAACCAAGAAAAGAATAACATGAACCATCCATTGTATGAGATAACACTAGGATTGTCATATGGAGCAAGTTTTTGAGTCACAATAACATTGATTGTGGCAAGAATGCGTTGGAAAAAGAAATACTTCAAAAAAAGTTGATGATATTCTCAAGTTTTTGTTTCCATGGCCCAAGAATTAGACATTATGAAGAGATTCATCAAAACTTCAATGTTAGAGGTAAATTTGAGAGTTTCTTATTCTTTATTATAGTTATCATAGTTCAATGTATTATCTTAAATTTTATTCTCATTGGCCCTTCCTTTTATCCATTTTAGTTTTTTTAAATATTTTTAACTGACTAATGAAATGCATTGCTTATTATTATAACTTAACTTTGTGGATACTCATCTTTTTATAGATAGCATGGCTTTCAGGTCTACAACTTTATTGAACATACGTAAATGTTTGGTGGCCTCAAATTACATTACATACAAACAACAAATCCTTATAATATGTAATTTTGGTAATTTTCGGCAACAATAATGAAAATATTACCAATATTGGTCATTAGTCCTAAGAGCATTGTACTCGCAGTTTTAAGAAGACCCTCCCTACAATGGAAATCTCCTGTATTTCCATGGAAAAATATTTTATATCTTAGCCATATTGTATAGGCATGTATAGTAAATGGACTTTTTTAATAGTTTGTCAACACAAGAATATTTTCTAGGCACTTCATATACTAATAGCTTTGGTAATTTAGAAGCAAACATTGAGGTAGAAATAATATATAAAATGATAGTGTTTGTTCATTGAAAGATGTGAAATATTTTTATTCATTCAATCAGGAAATAGCTCTCTAATATTTCAAAGTTTAAAATATTGTACAATGATGGGTTTGAATAGCTTGTTAGCTTGTCATTCTTGTCAATGCTTTTTCCTTGAAACTAAAGCTAATTGTTAAAATTTATTTAAAAATGAAAATATAAATATGAGATGTTTCATTCAACTTCCTCTTGGTGGTAATTGGAATCCCACCTCCAAAACCATCCTCAATCAATTGGTTTGTGAAATCCATTTGATGATCACTTGGAGTATTTGAAAGTTAAAATGGATAATCTAGTCAAAGGTGAGAGCAATTTTGGAGATGAGGGGAGATCTGGTGGGAAGGAGGGTCTATCTAATGATGTTGAGGTTGATTCTAAATTTAATCCAATCATTCATCTCATTTTGGCTACTCATTATTCTACCCGTGTTTCATTTTTTTGAAGGTGAAATACCTTCTTTTTTAGACAAAGGGTATGATTCATGGAATTCAATTATGTCTAAGTTGTTTAATATGTTCCTTATCAAGTGGTTTGTTATTAAAAAAAAAAAAATTTAGATGGGACAATTTCTTATTAATAAAACTATGTGGAGGATGATCTAGACATCTACATGCCCATTAGTGAGAACAACCAAGTGGTTATTATAGTGGTAGATCCAACATGACTTTTGTGGGATTTCCTTTGTCCAAACAATTATCTCTTGAAGATTTTTAAGGACTTAAATCTTGAAATCTTCATTTTCTTTGGGTGGTGTGTGCTTTGGGCTATTGGTATCTATTTTCACATGGATTTAAATTTTTTTGGTAATTTGAAACTCGAGTTTTAAATGTAGCTATCTATTGGCATCTATTACTAGGTATTATGGTGTTTGGTTGGGCCACAACTTCTATTTAAGAAAAAATTAGAAATTAAACCCAATTGAAGGCCTTGATAACCTTCAATTAAATTTAAAAAAAATGGAATGATCTTGAGATGGACAAATTCATCTAATAATTGCTTACAAATATGTGTATTTATTGTAAGACTTAACTCACTATTTAAGTTGAATGCAAGTAGTATAATTTTTGTGCTAAAAAAATAATTTTTTTTTCTTTATTTTAAGTGAACATTAAGTTAGTATTTGAGAGGCCACACCTTTTTGGATGGTGTAAATTGTAATCTTACTCATCCTTGGATAGAAGTGCTTAAAAAAATACACAAAAGTTCACAATATTGACATTGTATCTTTGCTTGAAATGGACTCTTCTACAAGTATGATATATAACCCAACCAAGTTAAGCTAACAATCTAGAAAATTATAATTTTTTATTTAATTCTAATCCTTGAAGGAGGTGTGATGCAGAAAAATTAGGCTAACCTTCTAGAGGCCATAACTTTTGACTCGTAACTCCCTTTGAGCTCTTCCACATGCCAAAACTACCATATTGATAAGTTTGATTCTTCCCTAAGTTGTTTCATCCACTTAGATTTGATTTTGATATTTTTTTGAAGCCAAACATGATCATTTGAGGGTTTGAAATTAATGTTTAATGATATTTTAGTAATTTTCTATTTTTAGAAATTGTATATTTTTAGAACCATAAGTTAACTTCAGTTGAATTTTATCCCATAGGGTAATTTTAGTATTTAGGTTATTTGAGAAAAAATTTAGAGCCACATGCACTTTCATGAGAAACTTACTATAAATATGGTTGCTAAAAATAGACTTTTTTTTAGATTTTAGTTTGTTTCAAATTTTGCATGTAGACTCCAATTTTTGAGTTTAGGCTTATTTAAGTATGGTTTGGGTTTGTAATTATTTTAATAAATAAATATGAATCAATTTTGAGTATTATTTCAAGATCTTGGCCTATTGGTAATTTTCTTGTTCTTGTTAGTTTTCTAGTTCATTATCTAGTATCAGAGCATGTTTGAATCTTTGAGGAGAGAATAATGGTGAGAGGATGAGGAGGTATGGTACAAATGAACTAGACTATACAAGAGATTTAGAGGAAAATTCAATAATTAATAGAGGTTATCACCAATCAAGCAAGGAGACAAGGTGGTGATGAGGAAGACACAGATCATGATGAAGGAAAGGTAAAAATCAAAATAAATATGATAATGTAGTCATCTTAACTAGATTAGAAGAAGGATGTTTTTTTGAAACTTGGAGGTGAGCCTTTAATTTAAAGAAACTATTCTCATCACATTAAATATGAAATGCCAACTAGTCTTATCTAGTATACAATAATTATGCATAATCATTATGACAACATTTGAGTAATCCAAAATAATGGTGTTGTAGGTCTATCAACATTTCCTAACATATTTGAAACTGTTAATCTTATATATTGGATAAACATGAAATGGAACCATTTCAAAAATTAGAATGGAAAGCCAACATCAAATTATAGTTGGTTGACTATGATTTATGTTATATACCAATTATTTCCAATAATGGTCATAATTACTTCATGTTGTTCATAGATCACTACACCAAAAAGACTTGGAGTAATTTCTAGATAAAAACTAAAAACCTTCAATACTTTTCAAAAGTTTCAAACAATGGTTGAAAATGAAGAACAATCCCACATTGAGACACTTAAGATTGAAAATGGTGGTAAATTCACATCAAATATGTTTGAACCCTATCTCAATAAAAAAGGGATCAATAATAATCCCACAGTCACTAGACAAAATGGAATATTAGAAAGGATGAACATAACTATGATGAACATGGTTTGAGCAATTTTGTACTCTAAAACCTAATAAATTTACATTTCTAGGTAAATGTAAATTAAAAAAAAATAGATCCATAATAGGTCACCATCAAAAACTCTACAAATCAACACTACATATCAAGCCTGTTGTGATAATCTTCCTTCAATGCAAGATATTTGGGTTTTTAGATCCACTTACGATGCATTGATTCCAAAGGAGAAAAACAATAATTTGGACCATAGGAGTCAAAAATGCATCCTTTTTGGATGCTCAAAATCCTCAACAAAGGTGTAAAAATTATATGATGATAACAACAACAAATTTATAACTATACGAGATATTGTATTTTTTAAAACAAAAAAGTACACAACTATCATAAGTCAACAATTTATTTACTTGAAAAATGCAAAATTTGATTTTCTGGAGTAGATTGATATGGAGGATCCAAACAGTGAATGGGGGACTTGTAATTAGGAAAAAAATTTAATCTCTATTTACTCCTAAAATTTAAAATGAAATTCCACTTATGGAATAAAATGAAACTTGATTAGAGGATGTTCATATGTCAAAAAAGAAGCTTCATATCAAGAAAATGAGGCACTAGTGATTCCACAATCAAATCAAAAATAGATGACAAAATGGGTCACACAAATATTTAAAGATGTCAGACCTAATGAATATGGGAAAACAAGAAATCAAAGTTCACACAGATATTCTCAATGGTCAAAAAAGTTCTTATAATAAATTAAAGATAGTATAAAAATATTACCTTAAATGACCCTCCAAAAGAAGTCAATGTTGCTTTTGATTTAGAACCTACTTCTTTCAAATAAGCTAAAAATCTTGAGGTATGGATAAAATTAATGAAAAGTGAATATGATGCTTTGGTCAAAAATGAAACCTATAAGTTAGTTGATCCTCCCAATGGCTATAAACCCGTTGGTTTTAAGTGGGTATTTTGAAGCAAATACAATGTATATGGATTACTTTGAAAAATAAATCAAGGCTTATCACAAAGGGATTTACTAAAATTTAAATGAAATAGTACATTGAAACCTTTGCATGAATAATGAAATAGACCATTATTTGGGATATTTTGGCTTTAACATCACATAAGGAATGAAAATTTCATTAGATGGATGTGAAAATTGATTTTATAAATGGTATTCTCAAAGAAATTGTTTACTTGAATGAACTATAAGGTCTTGCAGTTAATGACTAAGAACACAAATTGTGTAGGTTGATAAGATTACTATATGGAATAAAATAAACCTCAAGGGCATGGTATGAAAATCTCACAGAGAACATCTTGACCATGAATTTTAAGAATTTTGAATTTGGAGATACAACACTTTTGTCAAAACAATTGTATTTATAGTTGTTTATGTGTGTTATATGCTCATCAAAGGAAACAATGAAAGGTCAACACAAAAATCTAGGAATACTTAATGAAAGGTTTTGAAATTATAGATTTAGGTTACCTTCATTACTACTCGGGTATTGAATTTATTCAAAAAACTAAATACATTCTCATCACACAACAAAAGTATAGTGGTGAAATTCTATGTAAATTTAGAATGATGAATTATAAACCAATTAGCATGCCCACGGAAAAAAAATTTGAAGTTGACATTAAAAAATACTACAAATTTTGAAATGCAACTTAGTACAAATAATTCATTGGAAGTTTGATCAGTGTAATCACAACTAGACTAGACATTTTTCATTATTGCTTTTCTTTTGATATTCATACAAAAACCTAAATAAAGTCATTATATAGAAACAAAGAGATATATTAACAATCCGAAAGGAACATTAATGTTTGGGCTCAAATATGCCATGATAAGGACTTCAATCTAGTTGGTTATTCAAATTTTTACATTACAAGTAATTTTCAAGATGGGAAGTCTATCTCAAGATTTTTAATGAATTTAACAATATCAATAATCTCTTAGAACTCAAATAACCATAAACTATTATCCATTTCTTCAGCATAATAAAAATATATGGTAGCTTTGGAGAAAACAAAGGAAATAATATGGTTTAGAAAGATTCTTCTAGATTTGTAGGTAATATAGTTTTATTCGACAACAGTCATGGTTGATAAAACTTATGCATTTCAAATGTTAAAGAATTCTATTTTTCACAACTAAACCAAGCACATCAACATAAAATTGCATTTTGCACTATGTGAAAGACAAAAGTATGAATTGATACGTTGTCTAACTACAAATAAACCAATAGATAACCTAACAAAAGCACTTGGAAGAGAAAAATTTAAAAATATTAGAGGCATGTTTGGTCTCACTATAACCCCTATATAATAAGGTTGGATGTAGTATTATTGTAAATAATATTTAATAATTCTAAGTGTAGGATTATTTTTTATCTTATTGTATAATGTAAATAGTCACTATAGGATATGAAGTGAACAACCACTCTATGGCCTATTATTTATTCTATTTCATTTAATAAAATACAAGTTTAGTATTTAATGAGATACAATTTTGTATTTATCTATCTAAATTATTCTACTAGTTTCTATCATAAAGGGGTTTTAAAGCCAAATTATGGTATAACAAGGGGTTAAAAATCAATATAGGCTTTCAAAAATAAAGCTTCATCACGAGACTCATCATCAATGATCTCATTATCCTAAAATGTGATAATGGGTCTATGTATAATATGAAGTGTGCCAATAATACCATCTAGAGGATTATTCTCCTTGGTTTTAGAAGCATAAGAATTTGGTGAAGGATGTACATTGTAAGTCATATGTGCCTCATTTTTAGTGTTACTATCTAGTGCCTTATGATTTGGGAAATGATTAGCAAAAAAATTAGCTTGGGATTTTTATTAGGTTGTTCCTCAAATCATTCATATATGTATTATGTTCAAAAATGTTATCATTTATCAAATCATGTATCTTATGTTGTAACATGATGAATATATTAGTTGAATGTCATGGGCATTGATGATAATCATAATAAGCATTATTTTTGAATCATTTGGATTGAGGATTACTCATATCAACTCATTTTTGGGAGAGAGATATAACATTTCACTCAAGGAAATTTTTTAATACCTTATGAGAAGGTTTTTGTAACTGAGAAAACTCCTTTCTTTGAGGAATTTATCAAACAAGTAGACTATTTGACCAAGAGGTTACATTACCTATTGTTTTTTCACATTATTATTATCATTTTATTTCAATTTTATTTTTGTCTTATTTTTAAGCTTTGGATGAGTAATAGTTGGAGGATTGACCACATACTTCAAATTTTTCACATCAAGGAACTTGACTTCATGATATTTGACCAAATGGCATAGGTCATCAAATGATTGAAATATATTAAACATAATAGTCACATATAATGGTAAAGTAAGATTTTATCTATTATAGATTGTAACTCATTATATCCTACATTATATTTTTCATCTTAGAGAGCGTGGTCTTGCTATAGATCACACAATCACTTATAGGTTCATTTGGTTCTTACTTAACTTTTAAAATCTGAGCATAAGATATCTTTTGAGTAATGTTGACTAAGAAATGTGCTATAAATTGATTGGATAAAGGATTCAAATCATGTAGCAATTAAGAAGGGGACTCATATAACCATCTCAAGGCATAGACCTTAATACTCCATGGAAACACCTTAGTCAATAACCTATCATTGGATACATAGTCTAATCATGCTTTATGAAAGGCTCAAAGATGATGTTATGGATCACCCTTACCATCATATAGTGTAATCTTGGGTGACTCAAAATTTATAGGTAAAAGATAAGTTGAGATCTCAAGATCCAATGGATTGTGGAATAATATATTAGAATCAATGGCATGCCCAACTCTATAAAAGCTCTGTTGTAATTGTTGCATTTTAATTTGTAGCTCAACAACTACTTGCATAAGGATTTGAGCATTATGTATAGTAATATGTGTAGAAATGGATGTTTCAACATGCATAATAATATTAGAAGGTATTAATGTATATATGCATGCATGTGTGTATGTATGTATGTATGTATGTATGTATGTATGTATGTATGTATGTATGTATAGTCAGAGTAATCTTATGAGAACCTTGTGTTGCCACCACACTATGTGTGGACATCACATGTGTAGATATATGTGTATATGTGGGAATAGCTTCACTAATAGTATTATTAACACATACTATATAATTAATAATTCCAAAAGGTATATTAGTCCCAATGAATTCTTCATGTTATTGTTCCTCATATGTGACAAAATCATCATTCTTTTCATTTTTAAGGGCTAGGATTACCTGTAAGACTTATTCCAAGTCATTAGGTTGTTATAAAATTCTATGTCAAAAAGTGTTCAAATATTTTAATTACTTAGGATATATCCCATTAAGGTCATCAAAATTGATTCAATCCTTATATTCACTGCTATCCTGATTAACATGTTATAAATTAGGCATTTCATCATTAAAGATGTGATCTTGTGCTTTTAGATGTTCATTATTAATTTTTGCATCAAAAGGAAAAAAAGAAAGAGGAATATGTGTTTCAATTATTTTAACCATTTTAGTATGAATCAAAGGAATATTATTGTGTTTAATTTCAACATCACTTAATATATCACTTCACTTAAGAGGAACAAAGTAGCTAGCCTTATTAAATGGAATGGAAGAAAAACATGAAGAAATAGATCAAGCTAAGACAAAAGTGTAAAAAAATCTAGTGATTTAATGTAAGGGGAAATCAAGTATAAAAATTAAAGAATCATACATAAAAATGAAACTCTAAGACAAATAGATAGAAACCCTAAATCAATTAGGGTGTTGTTATGTTCAAAATAGTGAATGGGTTCACAAATATGTTTTACTTATTTTTGGATTAAGTGCAACCATACCAACATAAAAATAATATAATATTAAGTTTACGTAAGATGTAAAATAATTAAACAAATATGAGTGTAACTATAAAAATATATTAACTTACTATTTATAGAAAACACTAGAGGAATTAAAAACTTATCTTCATTATAGAATATATAGGTTTGTGGCAAGGAATAATCATTAAATGTGCTTTATAGGGGACTATGAGTGCTTAGATCTAGGAACATAGTGGTTGCATCTTCCTAGACACCTACATAGTGTGGCCCTTTTTTATGGAGTGTGGAATTATCCTATATATTTTGGATGATCCGTGATAGTGTCACCCATTATGCTTATGTCTAATAAGGGATCATGTGTAATTTAATCCCTATAATCTCATACGAGTAAGTCCATTTTCCATCTCCTTATTTCAAACCCTTGCTTTCCATAATGGTACTAAATTGACATGGAAAAATGCTAAAATAAAAGGGTTGAGCTAAGCTTAGCCATTCCCCACTAAGTATCTAAGTGTTTCCTATGTATCTAATACTCTGAAGAGGGAAGTCCAACTGAATGTATTTCTCCCATCTAATTGAGTGTGTGAAATAAATGTAATATTAACATGCTATGTAATCTTGTGTATTAATTTCGACACTTGATAACCTATAATTTGACATTTTAAGGAAACTCAGACGTAGTTCATGATTCCTTCCTTTGAGAGGTTTCAGATTTGGGATATTAATGGAAGATCCTCTCAATATATAGTGTATTTTCTTAATAAGTGATAAATAATAATGTGCTTAGGATTGATTTTCTTATATATCTGATCTTTGGTTAAATTCCATGTGAAACACATGGTTTAACCCATGTGAAAAATTTAAATGTGAGAAACTATCTGTTAAAAGGCATGGACACAAGTGTAGCCCAAGTAGATGGGTTCATGGCAATAACATAATCTGTTGGAGTGCAAACATGGCTAGAAAGTAGGAACAATAATTTGAGATTAAGAGACACTCTAAGAATGATATTAATATATTCAATTAAAAATTAGCGATATTATATTTTTTAGTAATGATAATTTTCAAAGGTCAAACCCTTATATGAATGATTTGTTAAGAGGGAATTCGAGTAAGAGTTAGTTATGTATGCACAAGTCCAAAATAGTAAGGCTTGGTCAAGTTACACATTATAAAGTGACCAATACCAAATGAGTGTTTAAAATATTATAATTATTCTATTTCATATTAACCTTGAACATATTTATTGTATATCTATGAATCAAATCAAAATACTTAGAATGATAATTCCCACAATCAAAGACTAGGGATGAGCATCCTATCTAATTTTTTTATAGTTGGAATAGAGAATGTGATGTTGATACCATGTATATAAAAGAACCATTTGTGTATATGTCTTCATTCCATGCTTCCTTCAAGGTTGAATATAGGAATATATATATAATTACAAACAAGGTTAGTTATGATAAATATTAGTTATAAAATGGCTATGTTATGTAAGAATCGACAGTTGACAATTCATTTTTATTCATGTCATTTTCCATAGCTTCCTCATGTGAAGTGGTGTTTATCATTTGTGATGGTATCTCTAAAACTTATTTTTGTTGAATATTTGACTGGGGTGTCCCTAGCTAGGGTGGCATCGATTCGAGGTAGCATTGAGTAATGTTAGACTTCAATGATAATATAGTTCTAACCTAGGGAGATTTGATTAGACCTCAATATTGGAGAGCCAATCTAAGTGACACTAATATTACAAGAGCTAATCAAGACACGAATTTTGAGAGAGACAATAGTACTAACATGAATGTTGGGATACTTTTTCTCTCTCTATATATTTATCCTTCTTGTTTTCTTTTTGTTTATAAGTAAATAAACATATACAATAATAAAAAAAAATTTGAATTGATTTCTTCTAAAGTCATGTGCTTAAAAGTTTTACTATTGGAATACTTCACATTATATTAAAAATATATATAAATATAGAAGGTTAAAAACTAATGCAACTAGATATATCATGACTCAAACTCCATGCCAGAGAATAAAACTAGCTCAAAACATCAAAAAATAGCCTATCAAAGCATAGTGAAAGTAACTACAAATAACCAAAAATCAGAAAGCTAAGCATAGATCACCACCCTAAGAGGCAGAGGTGGAGGGTCATCCCTAAGAAGTGTCAACAAAGAAGTTATTTCAAAATTAGGAATCTTTAAATCATTCTAACCATATAGGGGGTCATCATGAATAATGATAGGCCAACCATCAGTGGGCTGCACAAGAACAATAACACTCACTAGAGACAACTGTGAAGGATCAACATAGACATTATATGAAAAATCTAACCACCCCTTAGGAGAGGGTGAGGTGAAAATTGGTCCATGATTCATGAGCAAATTCTGCCTCTATGCCTCTTTGAAGGAGGAGGTAGTGGACCATGGGACAGGCCATCTGGAAAAACTCTACTCATAATGTAAGGGGCACTACCCTAGTGGTTAAGTAGATCCTGTAGGTGGTGGAGGTCCATCATTATCTTCTCAACTTGTGATTCAATAGTAAATTAAACCAATAAAATAATAACCTCCTTTTAATTAACATAAAATGAAATTCCACAAGCCTTATGATTAAAAATAGCATTATTTCTAGATTTCCAAAGACGAAAGAAAATAATAACACATAATAAATGCTAGAGAAAGGCAACAGAGGCTAACCAATTAGAAAAATTTCACAGAAGTGCCTGATGCCAAGAAAAAGGCTCAAGATGATAAGGATGGAATAACAAATGAATCCATCAACATGCAAACTGAGCTTTATGATAAAACCAAAATAAATATTTAAAATATTTTGATTGATTGAAAGCTAAACAAAATGGATGGGGATTTTAGAGGTGAAGTTGCCTCTCATCAAGAGGAATCCCTTGGTAAATTAAACACCACAATAAATGAGTCAGCTCGGGCTCCAGGCTAGGATGCCACACATGATCCAGAAGGGTGAGTCAAGTCCTGGGAGAAGAATAAAGGCCCCAGTGCCAGTTAATCTTGTCAAGAACTAGAGAGAATTAAATCATCCCCTAATAAAGGACGTTGGGAAAATAGCTTTTAAAGTGTGTATCACATTTCCACCTCTAGTATTTCCACCAGTCCATAGGAGGCTACATGCCAAACTTATGTAGCATAACATCAGGAAGTCATTACTAAATTCAAAGTATGGAAGATAAGTCCATATTATTTAATTGAAACTTACTTTGTAAATCAATCTAGGGGATCTAGCCTTTGGAGGTAACCAAATCATGGTTAGTGTAAACCCTTTTGTAGAATAATTGTAGATCTTTAGTACTATGTAATTCAACCAAGGAAATGGAATAACTAGTTAGAATATGAGACCACCATAAGTTATTGTCATTAAAAGATAACCCTATATGAAACCATACCATACCCACTTCAAGTGGGCTTTGACTAATTCAAAAGCCTTTCATATACTTTTAAATACAAAGGAGTCAATAATATTAACAGACATAGGATGAGGAGGGATTGAAAGTCAATATTCTGCCAATTTGTTTTTCCATAGGGAGACACTAAAGAGATACAATGTCGAAGAATAAATTTTGAAGACTTATTGCCCTCAATGACCCAAACAACGCACTTAGCGAATAAGGCCATACTTTTCCAATAGGTGTCAATGATGCCCATGCCATCTTTATCATGAGGGAGGTGACAAATGTCCCAAGCCACCTGATGAAATCCTTGCGCCCTATTCAAATTGGCCCAAAGGAAATATCTGAGAAGCTTTACTAGACTATCATAAGAGGATTTTCAAGGGGCCGAATAGGAGGAATAATATTCATACATGTGGCATCCAAGATCTTGGTGCAAACTTGGAACTTTCCCATTAGAGATAGGGGCTTGATGATCTAATACACAATCTTCCTTTTAATGTTGTTGAGTATATATTGCTAAAGATTGGTTGGTGAGCTATCAAGTTCTTGGGCATCCAAGAACTTGAATTTTTCCCCTTGAGAAATTGACTACCAATTAAACTTCCTAAGCCACTCAGGGATCAACATAATATTTTGATAAAAACACTGGGTTTTACTCCATTGATGTTTGGAGCTAGAAGTCAGACAAAAGATGTATATGTATTGCATAGAATCATTAAAAGTGGCCTCTTTCTCTTCAAGTGTGAGGAAAGTGTCATATAAAATGTGGCCATTGATGAATTGAGAGGAGCAATCGAGAAAAAAAGCCACAAATGAGCCCCTAAGAAGCCTTAGAAGTCAAGAGGTAACCAAGGACATTAGTGGTTAAAACATGGAGCCTTGAAGTAAGGGGACAAACTTGGTGAATAGATCACTAGCATTCAATCCCTATGGTTTTATGACCATTAATAGTGAGGTAGGTTGAGGTATCATGAAACAATTTTGCACTACAGAAATGAAATAGGGCCCAAAACTGAGAACCTTGAGTATGGAAAGAATAAAATACCACTCAATCTTGTCATAAGCCTTTTCAAAGTCCAATTTAATAAAAATAGTTATCTATAGAGAGGAGTGGACCTATGTCATGCCCTCCTAAACTATAATAATATTATCCAACATATATCACCCTCTAATAAATCCTATTTATTCTAGTCTAATGATGGTAGGTAGGATGAGCCGAATGCGTTTGCCAATGGCTTAGGAAAGAATCTTGTAAGAGACATTGAGAATGCTTATCAACCACCAACTAATAAAAAGCTTAAGATTTATGTATTTGGGAAAGAATTTGATATTTAATTGATTGATCATGGGTGCAAGAAATGGATTTTGTAAGGCTTCTTTGTAGACTTATAGCAAGTTAGGACTAGTAAACTCCCACATGGCTTTGTAACATTTGTAAGGGAAGCCATAAAGGATGGGGGATTTATCATTAGTCATATAGTTCAAAATCTCTATAAGATTGTACAAGGTGAGTGGGGCATCAAAAAGCTATTGTTCAACTAGCTTAAGCTTATGAAGCACCACATCAAGGTAATTTTGAAGAGCTTGGGACTACTAAGTTGTGAAAGACTGGGATTAAAAAACTAGCTTATAATGCTCAAAAAAGGCTGAGGAGATATCAGACTAGGAGGTAAGATGGGATTGGACCACTTGAGTAGTTGTAATCTACCCATGAGACTACTTATATTTTAGTACTTTGAATAACTCCTTGGAGGCTTTGTCATCAATTTTGAGCTAGAACAGCTGAGCACAGAGTTGGGTGCCTCTGGCTACATGACTATTTAGCACCTTGAGGTGGTGTTTAAGGGAGGCATACACCCTGTGTAATTACACATTGAAAGGATAAATCTAAATGGAGGTGAAGACCAATTTGAATTCATTGAGTGTGGCCTCTTATGAGTGCTTGCAAATCTGGGTGACATATTTCCCATAGTGGTAAAAGAAGGAGGTTGTGCACATAATGGCCTACTTCCACTACTTAATCTAGCTAGTAGGATGAGTCAGATCGTACCATCATGACTCAAATATGAATTATTGAGAATAAATTGATTATGTGGCACATTGTATTACCTAGAGGTCCATTCCACTTTGTAGGAAATGCATGACTGGTCTGATAAAATAATACCCAAGTGCATGTTGATAGGCTATCCATCAATGTTGGAAGTGGAAATATGATTTTGCTTTGACATCATAAATCGATCGATCCATTTGAGCAAATGGTGATCCCCATATTGGTAGTTATACCATGTAAACTAAGATGTGGGGTTAAATGTCTATCATCGAAGGAGAGGGTTTCCAACTCCTATTTATTTTTGAAATAATACCAAGCCTCACATTCACCAACACACCAATGCATTAGGAGGGCCCCATCCTTCTCTTGGGGGTGTCAAATTATTTTTAAGTCACCACACACAAGCCACGTAGTAGCACGTAGCTTGTCTGCCATAGATTGCCAAAGCAGGGAGTGATTAGGGCCAGTATTGGGAGCATAGATGTTGATAATGCCAAATGGATGGTCATCAATGTTAAGAATAATCTAGACTGCCTGATGTGATGGGTTCTCTTCCATGATAATGATGAAGGGGGATACCTTAGGAGTAATTAAAATTCAAGTACCACTATGTCTCACCTCATACAAAATGGTGATCTAGGTGGCATCAGGCCAAATGATTTGCAAGGATGTTTAGAGGAGGAAGCTAGATACTTTAACTCCCTACAGATAGAGAATATTTGAAAAACCAACTTGTTGATAAGCATCTCACACAAATTATTTATTGGTAGACTCTGTAAGATTGCTACCCTTCTATGATAATACATTTATAGGGAAGGGTCATCCAATCGAATATCACCTTGCCCATCATCAAAATCTACCAGTGCTACAAAGCTATTGTGTTGGTGAGTGTGTGAAATTTTGTGGACTGTAATGAAGATACGTTTGGCATCATGCTCCTCCTGAGGAGAGTTTGTGGCCCCATGATGTGGGTTACAAGACTGCTAGGAGAATGAGCCACTAGTTTAGATAACCTCATCCATAGGCATCCTTAACTTTTTGGAGGTCAAAGAAATGCTTTGTGGGTTGAAAGAAACCAATGTGGTAGGGGGCAGTAGAGAAGTCCCTTGAGAGGGTATAATAACTTTAAGAGAATCCTCCTAAGGTGGCTACTGGGGTGTGCTTTGTGGCTTAGGCATTGATGACCATTTGGGGTGCACTATGGTCCAACTATCGTCTTGGTCTGTCGATTTATGATTCTCAGTCTGAGGAGGCTTGAGATAATCCATGCAAGGACAATCCTTGATGCAGTGGTCTAAAGCTTAATAATGAAAGAAAGTGTTGGGATGGTTGAAACAAATAACCTTTTGGGACCATTGGGTCTCCCCAGCTTAGATTTTGATGAACTCCTTCGGCTCCTTGTAGAGGTCAACCTCCACATAGACTCACTTGTTAGGGTAAGGGCAAAACACCTATCTAGTTTAATCGTAACCATGCGTCCTATGAGAGCGACAATTTGGGGTATAAAATCTCAGAGATAAATTGATGGACTAAGAAGCTCAAACTAGATAGGGACACAAAGGGCGACATTTTCAAAAACTTTAAAATCATGATCTAGGCAAACAAAATCATAAGTTAGTGGCGAAGGAACCAAACATTGGACTTCACAAGAATCAGTTGTCTCTGAGGGCTCCTTAAAGGTAAACAAGAACAACCTTCGGTAAGGTTTCGAATTCTAGAAACATTTACACCCAATGGCTCCCAATGGTTATGGAACCAGTTATGGAGGTAATCCTCTGAGGGGATATGACCAACAAAAAATAAATGACAAAGCCATTTTCGTACCACTTGCAACATTGTTCAATAGCACCAACAGGAATATTTACCTCTGAAATGGAGGGTGGATGAAGAATTACCTTGTCAGAGACTTTTAGAACAAACTTTTGAGCTCGCTTGAGTATCATTAGCTCCGACTTCTGCATCAACAGATGCAATAGAGTACGGAAAAGTCATAAATATAGAGCCTCCCTGCCCAAAGGGTGGTGCACCAAATGCAATTAATGAGTTCTAACCTTAGAAAATTCTACAAGCCTAGCAATATAAACAATATGAATAAATGATGCAAACAGAAAAACATAAACCATAAAACTCTAAGAGAATGATTTCTTCTTTGAAATGTAACCTTCAAGTGCTTAATTTTTTTATAAAAGTGAAGAAATTAAATTAAAATAGTTATATTAAAAGATAAAAAGATAAATAAAAAAAGAGAGAGTGACTGAAATTTCTTTCAAAATCGAATAACTATTTTATGCTTACTTATCGACTATAAGGTTGCATTCAATATTCATGGGGGGCACATTTTACCAATTGAACTTTGAATCTCCGGAAAGAAACAAAAGCTATTAATTATAATTAAAAGCGTAGAAGAATAAAGTAAGCATGTGAGACAAGTCAATTAAAGTAAATTAATCCTAACACGGCAGAATGAGAGTGACGCAGAGCAAAGTTAAAACAAAGTGAGAAAAACGGGAG
Source organism: Torreya grandis (assembly GCA_037957365.1). NCBI lineage: Eukaryota > Viridiplantae > Streptophyta > Pinopsida > Cupressales > Taxaceae > Torreya > Torreya grandis. The sequence goes on from JARHVA010007381.1 coordinate 448,953, forward strand.
GAAAGAAAGCAGTGTGAGCAAGAATGTCAATTCCATTAAAATCAGTTTTGTTTTTGCATATTATTTTTTTCTCTCCTTTTTGCACGGCATATTGACCGAATGGCGGGGTGGAAACGGCAGGGCTTGACCTTCACAATCACACATCAAGACAAATAACTGAGTCCACCACATCAATGTCAAGCCCATTCAATTAAACGAAAAATCAGTTTGAATGTGATGTGATGTGGGGATATACAAAGAATAAAGACTAGTAAGTCAAGTCAATTTAAATCAATCATTTTCAGTCGTGTGGCGTTTCTTTTGTTTTTCCATGCTCATACGGCAAAAGCTTTTCAAGACCACTTTTTTTTTTTTCCAAAAGACAAAATTTGGACGACGACATGTAGGGGAAGACATTAGTTTTCATTGGGTATGTGAGCTGTTGGTGGATTTTGAAATTATTGTGAGCAAGGCTTATGTACACAAAGATATATGTTTTATTTTGATTTTTTTTTTGGTGTGTTTATTTTATAGATTTGTGGTAATAATTTATTCTGTTTTGTTGTGCCTTTGTGCTTTATGTGATAGACGTTAATGGAAACAAAATTACATATGATGGAGTGATTGAGTACATTCAGTATTAACTTTTCCATTGTTTACTTTTAGATCCAACATGGCTCTATCCAATCTAAATAAGAGTTTTAAGAATAGTTGTTTAATTTATATATTTTTTTTTGGATATACCTTTTTTTTTTTCATTTTGTCAAATTTAGAGTGCACGATAAACATAGTGAACAACTTACAATAACAATTAGAAGAGATCTATTTGGGATATATGTTTTTTGTTTTTATTATCCAGTCAAAATTTTAATATTTTAAGATTTTGGAAAAAAAATTGAATTTATTTATGGGTAATTTTGTAGATCTAGAGAAGCATAATGTAATTTTCTATAATCTTTTTCACTTTTGATATTTTTAGTTTTATTTCAGGGTATCAAGAAACACAATTTTAAACTATTTTTACATATACAATTTTCTATCTATTAATTTTTGATCTGGAGTAATGGATTGTGGTTGGCATATTGTATTGTTTTGTTTATTGTTTATGGGCTCTTGATTGTTTTCAAGGGTTAAGAAGTTTACATGGTGTCTTGACACTCTCCACATTTCTCTTTAGATCTGCATATTTTTGTTTAACATTTTATATACTTGTGGAGAAGCTACATTTCCATTTTATATCTTTACAAGTAGCATATGAAACCACTAGAGTACCAACAACTTAGAGAGGTCAAGGCCCTACCTTTAATTCTCTATGTGAAGGATCTGAGGGATTCAACCTCTAACATAAATGGCATTGTGATTACATGGATATCACTTCTATGACATGTCCTCCCACTCCCTACCAACACCATCTCTTCAATATTTACTATGGAGATAACTTACTTGCCACCATTATTTCTACATATGATCTCTCAACTAAGAGGGACCCTTCTATTGTTTACTTTTTAACACAAACAATTTATTGTGTGACATTTTAACCACTTTCATGTTAATATGATTACCTCTTAATTATTTTTGTGATGTAAGTTTATAGAGATATCTTTAAAAAAAAGTGATAGAATTATATTTTTCTAATTTTATTTTTTTATTATTAAAAAAAAAATCATTGTTTGAAAATCCCAAAAAAATAATATAACAAACAAATATATATAACCTATTATATTCATAAAAAAATAATATTATCATTAAGAATGATATGATATACTTGCATGCTTCGGGGTTACAATTACTAAATCACATGGTAGAAGGAAAATAACGGAAAATTTGTTGACATTTAAAATATTTCCTTTTACCAAGAATTAAAACGAAGAGTTTCGCATGTCATAAAATTAATGATTATCCCTTCCTTATATCATAAGATATTATAAAGCTATTTAGGTGTTAATATATTACATTGCAAACATATTTCGATCATTCATGGTCAAGGAACAAGTTCACTAACTCATTACCCTATTAAATAAAGAGTCATGATTTAACAAAACTTTAAATTATGTAAAACGAAGTATTTGTAATTTGATTTCATGGTGTCTAAAGATTTGTAATCTTTTATATCATTATTTTAAATATGAAAGGTTTGAGAAATATATTTTGAATTATAAAACATTAGGTTGTCACATTTTAGGCAAGTAATAATTCTATTTGTACCTGTACAATAAAATAAGTAGGATAATTTATTTAATAAGATGTAGTTTTGTATCTTTTTAAAAGAATAATTTTAATTTTATTGGCAATCATTTATTTATCATATGTCATTACACTGATTTATTTAAACATAGAGTTGTGTTGTGCTTGGTAACGAAGTGGTTATTAGTGGAAACATAATATTATATGTATTTCTATTTTAGAGAGATTTTGAATAAAAGTGAAGTTTTTTTATTGAAATTATTTAAGTGTTATAAAAATGTTTATTTTCTATACATACATATGGCTTGTCCATTCACATAAGCAATATTTTAACAAGATGTTTATTTCTACATGTTGTATTTGTGTTAGGGGAACAATACAAAATCTAAATGGATATTCCAATTCTAATTCATATAGAGCATGGAATTATTGCAGAAAGGTGAGCTTCTCATGTATTCAATTAATTATATAAATTTAAAGAAGTGGCAATGAAAATTGTAATGAATCTAGCATTATGAATTCCATGCTTATGTTTTATTCTAAAATTAAGATGTAAAGAGATGAGCCAATACTCATGTACCGATACTTATGATACTACTCTAAGAGTTTAAAATACACTATATAATGTTTATAATAGTCACCAAATCATGGAAAAGTATAATACTCTTTACAAACATGATTAAATTCTTAGAGTCTCAAATACAACATATTGTGACTAACACACTCCATTCTTTTTTAAATATATTGAAACCTCATCTCAAAATATTGGAATTCCCTTTCAATAACTCACATTTAATCCTAAGACACATTTAATACTTAATCATAATTAATCTTAATCATAAAATTTAATCTATATGTGATATTTGTGATACTTTTATTAAAACTTAATGACTACTTAAAATATTTATTCAAAGACCCTAAATTTGTAGTTCATTATTTTATGATATATATAATTTTGTGGAATTAGTAAACATGATCCAATTTCATAGTTATAATTTATTATATTCATGCATCAATGTATTAACTTTAAGAATAGTTGCACATGTGAACCTTGTGACCCTATGAGCTTGTGGGTAAATAACATGTCTTGTTTTAAAATTTATTTATATGGTGATCATAGGCATTTTATTTTTTTATTTGATATTTATGGTCACTAATTGATCTTTATATCTTATGTAGTGAACATACATGTGGGACTATCAAATGCAATTCATAACTTGCATCCACAAATTTTGTTCCCAGGCCATTTGTTTTCTATAAAATTATGTGGATGTGCGACCATAAGATTAATGCCACTTGTTTTTTTTTTTTTTTTATGTTCCTTTTATTTTTTTATATGTTATATTTAATATCAAATCATAAAAAATAATTATGATCTGTTTGTC
>JARHVA010007381.1:457500-510000 GCA_037957365.1 Torreya grandis
GTTTCCATTCAATTGATTATACCCAAAGAGAAAGGGCTTATAGAGAAGAGACGATGGCTATAGATTTCAGTATTCCTCCGCTTAGTTGGTTATAACTAAGCCAAATCTTGGTTAAGGAAGAAAGATTACCCAAACATGATGGAATATTTCCACTCAATTGATTTTCCTGAAGACTAAGATATGTAAGTCTGGTGAGATGACAAACTGTATGGGGAATATTACCACTCAACATATTGTAAGATAAATCTAGATGCTCAAGATAGGAGAGTTTTTCCAAACATGAAAGAAGAATACATGTTAATTCATTGCACTACAAATCCAAGAAGGTGAGATAATGAGGTTGGCACAATGTATTTGACATGACACCTCCATGGACATTGTTAGATGTGATATTGAGCACATGAACGGTGTGATGGTAGCACAAAGCATGCAACAGTCAGAGCCATGAGAGTCATCCAATGCTGCTTTAAAGGTGAGAAAATATTGATATTCATGGGGGTGACATCTGGGGAGGCAGAGACATGGGAATGGGTTGGTGAAGAGGATAACAAAGACTGAAATGACAATAATAACAAAAATATTGGTAGAAGCAAAAGACATTATGGGAAGGAGAAATGGGATATCATATTCAGTATACTGCACAATCCTGCATAGTACTATATAGGGGGCTAGGGGGCTGGGAGGAAGATAGTGTTGTTTGTGAAAAATAATATGTTGTTGTTGTTGTTGACTTCATCTCATTTTTCACACATTAATGGTTAAGTAACAATACTCTTATATTTATGGTGGAGGTGATGGTGGAAAATGAAGTTATGTACTTCTTCATACGATATAGTAATGTCTTGTGTAGGGAGGAGACATTTCATTTCATGGTGAACTCGAGCAATAATAAAGTAGTGGGGAAGAGAAAAACCTTATAAAACATGCAAGTGGTAAAATATTTTAAGATGATCTTAATAGTGATAGTGAGGGCAATGACAATTTTTTTAGGGGATATCATACACAATTCTTGAATTCAAGGTAATTAGTGGATTTTCATGCTCTACACCCATTGCGAAGGGGTCTACAACATGTAAGGTGTTGACATCTTTGATTGGCTATTTCCTATTGTCAAGGTGAACAAAGCCATCCTCAACACTAATTTGATTATTGTAGGGCTCTACATTCGATGTGTTGAGCCCTTAAATAATCACTATAATTTTGTTGGCATAAGACAAGAAATTGATATTTCAGAATATGTATTTATATATACTAATTATAAATCTAATAAATTATAATAGTATATAATATATCATATAAATAATTAAATAATAATAATAATAATAATAATAATAATAATAATAATAATAATAATAATAATAATAATAATAATAGTAATATGGATATGTTTCTGCATCACCATTAAGGGGATTATTAACTATGGTTTAAGCAATTGAATTCTAATTTATTGATGAGTTACTTGTACAAAAAAAATAGTACTGCACTTACCATATTTTTGGTGCCACTATAATAATAATAATAATAATAATAATAATAATAATAATAATAATAATAATATTATTAATAAATTATTATTATTATTATTATTATTATTATTATTATTATTATTATTATTATTATTATTATTATAGTGGCGCCAAAAATATGGTAAGTACAGTACTATTTTTTTTGTACAAGTAACTCATCAATAAATTAGAATCCAATTGCTTAAACCATAGTTAATAATCCCCTTAATGGTGATGAAGAAACATATCCATGCTAAGTATGCCGAATAGGAAGTGTACGTCAAATAGTTTGATGTTCTTCCACAAAAAGATTTCTCTTACAAATTTACATAAATGGACAAAAATAGTGAGAAGATTTGAATAAGGTTTTTAAAAATGGATGGATGTATTGTTATCAGTTGCCCTGAGGATTTAAGGAAAACCAGAAGGAATGTATAAGTTATTTCTTCTTATTTTTAGAGTATATTACCCGTTTAAGTGTTTCCCTATTAAATGTATGATGTGGAAACCCCATAAATTGGTCACCAATCATTTTCATATTATCTCAATTAGTGACTCATCTACCATGGCATTCACATTATATCAATAACAAGGCCCTCTTATATACCCATGTGGCATGCACTTTGGATAATATTTGGAACTCACTTCGACCACACCCATTTCTCACTCTCTTCGTCACTTTTAGCTCAATCATGTGTTAATTTTCAGTTTTTAAAACATTTATATTTAATTTCCCAGGACCCCTAATGCATATTCAAACTTTTCATAACACATTTAAGTCATCAAGGCTTTCTTAATCTCAATTTAATTTTGACGTAGCTCGAGAATTCATAATTTTTTCACCCAAGTTCATCTCATTATGCACATGAGCTTAAAATGGATTATTGTTTGGTTGATAAACACATGCCCTAACCCTAGGTAAAAATCTAAAATACTTAAGTATTTGTCAAGCTCATACTATCCTAACCTCTACTAGGGTGTTAGAGTGCATAAGGCCCATGATTAATGAGAGGAAGGCATGAAACCAAGGAAAGGTGATCACATGAACCTTATTAGTCCAAGGCCCTCCCAAGCTATTAGGGCAAAAAAACCCTGAGGTGAATGATTGAGCTTGGAACCAAGTGGACATATGTTGGTCAATTAATGAAGGCCCACAAAAGATAAGATAATGACATTTGTGAAGTAGATCAAGGATCTAGGGAACCTCAAAGGTGTTAGAGAGGAAGTAAAGAAGTAGATCTAGATCGCATATCAAGTAATATATCCATGTGTTAAATACAGAGTGGGGCTAGGGGATCTGACACCCCTAAGTATGTAATATGATGTGTGGTGACCCCCTTTAGTCTCAAGGTGGTAAAGTGCACAAGGCTTGGGTTCAATGAGAGAAACGTATGCTGAGGGATGCAATACCAACTTACTAGGTTTGATAGGGCTGAATAATGCTTAGAACTAATGATAGGTGAGCACATGGACCTTTCCATCCCCCACCCCTTCCTAAGATGGAAATGAACCAGACCTTCTGGAGAATGAAGGCTTTCTAAGTGGCAGCTACACTTTCAAGATAGGAACCAAGTGGATATAGGATGATAGGCTAGTCAAAACCAAATAAAAGGCGATGTGGAGATCATATAAGGTAAGATTTTGTCATGTCAAAAATACAAAGTAAGGCAGGGAGATTGATATACAGATCTGTAACGTGATATGTCGTAACCTTCAAATACATTCATCATGGCCCATTGATACATATTATGTTGATATCATCATGCTTTATATATTTGGAATGTTTCATGTGAAGATATTTTCATCTAGTATTAGTGTGGTAATTTGAGAAAGTGGGAGAATGTTTAATTTTTTATAATTTTTTAAGGAAGAAATATATATTTTAGAATGTATTTTTATTCTCACATAGTTGTTTAATTTAAATTATTATTTTATAGTGGCAAAGAGGAATTTGAGATATTAGTAAAAAGTGGAAACTCTAAAGATTTTAATTAGTATCAAATGAGTTATCATAATCTCTAGTTGAATCTATACACATAATTTTTGACAATTGTTTTGCATGACAAACTGACACAAACCACACACCTCTCACCCCTATCCAATGTAGCTTCCAACTGTACAACTATGTATTGGGTTGTTGGGAGGATGATTAACAAATTTGTGAACATGGAGTATTTTTAAGTGAGTTAGGTGATAGTGGCAAAGGGTAATTATAGGTAATTTAAAGTGATATTGTAACCTAGAGGGCCCATATTATACACCAGACTCATACTCTACCCCATTCATGGGATGGCAAAGAAGTCATATCCCTTGGAAAATGAAGGATTACTAGGTGGAAACCATAGCCTTGATCTGAGAAAAAAGTTGATAATGGTAGGGCCAATCATAGCTTGTAGAAAATAATAGCCCAAAAATTTTCAAGTAGTGCAAATATCTAAAAAACCTAAAAGGGGTCTGATAAGCCATAAAGAAGGTAATGAAAATTTAATTTTAAATTCGATGGCCCATCTAAATGTCTCCAAATCATCAACCTAAGAACACATGGAAATGATGATAAATGTATTAAAAACCTATTGAGTTTTTCCCTTGACAGGTTTTGAAAAATAATTAGAAACCCATCTCTTAAGATTTTAAAAATATGCCCAACACAAATTCAATAAAAGAAATATTTAGATAGATATGCCTTGAAAAAGAAAACTCAATCTTATAATAAGCTATGTATATCCTCCTTTTCTTCATCCAAATACCCATTGAACTACGTCCTAATGAACTATGGCATAAAAAATCATAAAAGCAAAAAATTAATAACCCTATTTACATATAATTGGCTATTCATGTCATGGAAATTATATGGGAGGGGAAGACAAAGTTTCCATTGTTCTTATAAGGAGGATGTGGAAATTCATGGAGGTTCAAAACTATGTCCAACTAACTACAAAAATTTGGACATGTTTGCGATCATCCTTAAAAAATTTAAATTTATCCCTTTCACCAGATAAAGATACAGATATTTTTAGAACCTTACCACAATCAAATCAATGCTGGTGATGCCTTTGTTCACCCATGATAATAAAAAATAATCAATCAAATATGTTACCACCTTAATTTGATATAATGTCTTCTCCACACATAAATATCATTATAATGCAAATTTAAGGCACTCATCAGATGTAGAATCCAATCACAATCAAATCAACATTCATGACATCCTCATCCACCCTTAACAATATAAAATTGCCAATCAAATATGTTAGAACCATATAATCTACGTACCCTTATATAATATGGGTAAGTCATGTAGATCTAAAAACTCAATTTAATATAGGATTAGTGTAGGAAATGGGATCCATGGTGTTTGATATCACATGAAATACCTTCTCATTATACCTTGCCATTGTTTTTGCTTACACAACACACCCCCTTTTTAGATTGAAAATGGGGACCCTATTTTGACATTTTAATCTACTCTCGCATATGCTCACACTTCATTTGTCTTATCACTATAACCTATGTTGGTGGTCTAGATCGATTCACATGTTGAACTAAGAATTGAAAACACCAATATTAAAAATATCAATTCCATGATAGTCAACTTATTAGTTTACACAACACAAAAATAAAGTTAGGGCCCTCTAATTTGCCTTTGAAGTCTAGCCTGTACAACCCTACCAACCTATTCCCAGAGTTATCTCTATGTTCAAAGGCAATGTAGTAACTTGACAAAATTGTCATTTATGCCAATGTTATCACCTAATGGTACTCATATTACTCGATGATATTATTGTCAACTGACTATAGTGTTGTTGGGTAATGATAGTGTCTTTGGGTGATGGTAGTGAAGTTAATTAAGGATAATATCAACAAGGAATAGTAATGTCACCAATAGATGACATAATCATCATGTGATGGCATTATCATTGATCGATGATAATGTTTTTGAGTAATGGAAATGCCATCGATGATGGTAATGGGCAAAGACAATGCCATTGGTCGATGGAAATGTGATGGGTGATGGTGTTGCCATGGGTTGAATACATTATCATTGCTCGATGGAGATGTTATGAGCGATGGCATTACCATGGGTAATGTATTTTTCATTATTCAACCACATTTGCCATCAGCCTATGCAATAATAGAGTTAATGACATTTTAAGTTCATTATGATGTCAATGTTCCTAGTTGTTTCGATGTGATAGGAAGAACATCCAAAATATCTACAGATGAATTTAAGGTTTGTTCCTCCTAATAGAAATGCCTTTGGAATAAATATAAGGCATGGATGATGTGAAGTTAAGTCAAGTCACTATAGTTACGATATCTTCCTTTAAGATTCCAAAGTAAGATAAATAGTGGCATCAATTAAAATGAATGAGAATCATGACAAGTGCATTTGATTTTGAATTTTTTGGCCATTAGAATGAAAATAAAGGAGTATAGCTGAGATATTTAGGTAGCCTTATCCACATTTGCATAACTATAAAATGAATTTATACCCTACATAGCTCTCTCTCTCTCTCTCTCTCTCTCTCTCTCTCTCTCTCTCTCTCTCTCTCTCTCTCTCTCTCTCTCTCTCTCTCTCTCTCTCTCTCTCTCTCTCTCTCTCTCTCTCTCTCCTCTCTCTCTCTCTCTCTCTCTCTCTCTCTCTCTCTCTCTCTCTCTATTGTGAACTATGCGATTTTTGACATCATGCATAGGTGGAAAATGGAATATTCAGAGATGAATCTGTGGTGGTAGGTTTTTCATAAAAAAATTTCAACATAATTAAAAATAAAATTAATTACAAAATGGTTAAGTTATATAACAATCAACAATTGAGAATGAACATTTATATTTGTGTTATATTTCATAGCTTCTTCATGCACAATACTGTTTATCGTGTATGATGGTGTATCCAAAACATTGTTTTGTTGTTGTAATTGGTTTTTGGTAACACCAAATAATGCAATATTTTAATAGTAATAGAGTTTTAACCTAGAGAGATTTGGTTAGGGTAACCTTGATCTTGGAGAACTAGTTTAAGTAGCATTAATCTTATAAGATCCAATCAAAAGGATACAACTATTGGGAAAGTCAATATTAATGATGCAAAATTTGGGATACTTTTATTTTCTTTATATATTTTTATTTTTTATTTTATTTTCTTTATTATTTATAAATAAATAATCATATATTACAGTAAAAGAAATCACAAGTAAAATTATTCTAGAATTTATTTTTTTATATATATAAAAAATTGTATTAAAAAAAATTATATTGGAATATAAAATATAAAGAGAAGAAATAGATGAATACTTTTAACATCAATTAAACTAGGGAACAAAGAGTGAGTAGATTTTTTTTCTAAATCAGAGAATTATTCTATGCTTTCCTATTAGCAGTGATGTTTTATTCAATATTCATGTGGAGCATTTATTAATAATTAAACTTTGATCATGTAAAAAGAAACAAAATATATTTATTATAATAATCTTATTATTATTCAAGATCATAGAGGAAAAAATAATGTAAAATGTGAGACCAATTAAGTCAAGTCAAATTAATTAATTTTAACATAGTAAAATGAGAGTGACATAGAGTAAAGTTAAAATAAAAAGAGTGAAACAGAAGGACTCAGTGTGAGTCATAACTAATAATACCAATTCAGATAAAATTAGTTTTATTTTTATATATTATAACACAACAAAAGGAGAGTGAAACAAGAAGAAGAATCCTAAGTCAAATCAATTCAATTAATACTAAAACAACAAAATAAAGTTTAAAGAAAAAAGAAAAATGATAAGAAGAATTGTGAGTTATGTCAATTCAATTAATACTAACACATAATGAAAATAAGGTAGAGTAAAGTTAAAACAAAAAGAAAGATACATCAGAAAGCAATGTTATTTGTGAGCAATAATGTCAATTCAGTTAAAATCAGTTTTGTTTCTCCATTTTCACTTTTACATGGCATACTGACCGAATGGTTGATTGGAAACAAAATAAAATTATACTAAGTCAAGTCAAATAGCTTAATATTTTTTGATCTTCTTGAGTCTATTTTATTTTTCCATTCTAATATGGCAAAGGCTTTCAATCCCCATTGCCTCCCTAGATTAATTAAGTGACATATATAGTCAATAATGTTTTTTTGATTTTATATATTATATTTCTATCTTGTGTTTACACAACATATTGACGAAATGGTAGGGTGGAAATGACATAATTTTAATTGAGGCCCCCCAATCAAGTCAAGTCAATTAAACAAATGCTTTAATTGTCTTTGCATTCCTTTTCCTTTGCATTTCATTTTTGCAAAGTAGGTTTATTAGATTTGATGTGGGGAGATCCTTGTTATTTTTTTCTTATAATGACTATTCCATAGAATGACATCACTATTGGGATGGTCGAACCATCTTTGGTTGGTCGATATCAATGCATGAGGATAAAGTAAACCAATGTTTAGATTGTATTATTACAGAATTATAGACTTGTCCATTAATTATGTCTACCTTGAGCCCTGTGTAGGGAAGTGAAATGTATAATAAATAAACCTAGGACTACTAAGATCTACCATGTGTCATTATTCATTGATAAAGAGATCACCATTAAGAAGGCATAGGTTGGACAACAGAATTGGCTAGATAATCTATGGAAAGAATGAACACATGTCATTTTTTGATTGAGTTATAAGAAGGAGATAATGCCTATTTGAAGAAGTTGTATCTCTTGGAAAAGTCTTATATTATCTAAACTTAAAATTTTATATGATTTTGGGACCAACAAAAAATAGGAAGGAACAATAAGAAGAAAGCTACAAGAGGGAGAGCCTCGGGTACTAGAAACCTGGAAAAAGGATCCATGGAAGTGCCTTGGTCATTATGTAGGTATTCTATTGAATGATATATCATGGTGTTTGAGTAAATGAAGTTTGTGTGATTCTTGATGAGTTATATATTCAAGAAAAATAAGGCCTACTTCTTCTATTTGTTTATTTTCTATGGTTGTGCTTGAGTCATCCCATAGTTTTAACACCCTTATGTGGGAGTTTAGAACTGAGGTATTCCTCCATGTTAGTTATAACTATGGTATTTATTATTACATGGGCAATACGATTTAAACATAAAAGACTTATGATTCCTTAAAAATGCATATCCTTCATGAAGAAGGAAGGGTTAGGTCTCTCATGTAGGACATGATGGTAGGAAGCCTACACCCTCTCATTATTTCTTTTAGAAAATATCTTCGTGGTTGTATGGCTGGTGAGTTATATCCTTGTGTTTTCTCTTGTGTGTATTTATTATTGATGAAAATAAATTCAAGGTTTATAACCTATTGACTAAGAGATGATTAGATTGTCACATTGTGAGTGACTCTCTCCTTGTTCCCAAGACATCTTGACTACTAGTTTCCTATATTTACCTTGCACCATAATTTGAGCATGCTTGGAACTGGGAGACCTGCTATGGGTACCTAAAGTATTATATTGATGAGGGTAAAAGGTTTGGAGGTGATTCCACCTTTGACTAGCCAAAGTTACACATGGATCAAAAAATAGATCATATTCTACTATAGTCTACTTCCATTTTTCTACTTTTTACAAATGGCTAGAGGCCAAGGATTGATTGTTATGAACTAAACTTTGTATATTTATGTTTTAAATATTGATTGTGGACCACATGTGATCTATTATATTATGTATTTAACTAACTTAATGTTTTGGTTATTACTTCTGATAACTACTTTAGAAGCTTGTTGTTATATCAAATTAATAATGAAAATGGAATCGTTATGGATGCTCATATATTCATGACTGAGTTTTGCTAAGTTAACAGCCTTAATACATATATTATCTCTTCAATGAATATGATGTGGTTATTTTGTGCATTACATATTGATATTATTGTAATGGTAGTACTTTAAATCAACTATATGCACATAAAAAATCATTACTATATGAAGGCATGTGATTTAGGATACCCATGCTTTGGATGATTAAGGCATATGGGGTTTTGATTTTATAAATATTCTTATGTCAAGCCATCTATAATATGGTTTTTTCTTAGATAGGTTAGACCTGGTTGGCTAACCCTTGTTACGGTTTAGTCTAAGAAAGATAAAATATTTAACAACTCTTATAAAGAGTGTTAGTGAGAGCCTCATTAGGCCTTGACTATAGACCTCCTTAGAAGTAATCTATCAAGTAGGGAGCGAATTCTAAACATGTATGGTTTTCTAAATGAATGGATGAATATGCTTTTATTGATTAAAATTTTTAGGTAATCAACCTTAGATATGAGTGTTATTTCTTATCATATATTCTATTAGAGTTTATATTACAGACGTAACTCATCCATAAATGAGTGAATCTCAATTAAATGGCTGAATGCTTTTGTGGAAAAGAAAACACTTAATAGGAATCTATAGTCTACGTATTAACTATTAGGGTAAATAAATGCTTTATGGGAAGGGTTTTGAATTAAATAATAATATAAGATTTGTGCCCTATACTTTTCCTTTATCAAGACCAACTTTTATAAAAAGGAAAAAGATAGTAGAGTTCGGCTCATTGGATAAAGTAACTATAATATTACAGGGTGATCTAATGGGTCTCAGTATAAAGACCTTTGTATGAATTAGTTGTTGATTATAATGATTTAGAAGGCCGATCCTAGACATTGTGTCCTTATAATTAAGAGATCCCTTATCAAAATCGTGCCTTTGGTTTATCAAAAATGGTATTCGAGTCATTGCTATGAATTTGAATTTATAGGCTCAGACCAGTTGGCTTTTAGAATTGAATCTGCCTTGTGTGGTTCAAACATTCAACCAAACTAATAAGAATATTAGTTTACTATCAAAAGTTGGTTCAAGCCTCTATGCTCTCTTATTTACTTGACCTATGAGGAGGTCATTAATTTTTATTGTTGAGATATCATAAATATTATTGTGCTTATTCTTGGAACTATATTATGTCTTCGATGCTTTGAATAAACTAACTAGAGTATTGGTTTAATTTAAAATTATCAATTTAGACATATAAATGTGTGTATTTAATCAAATTCATATTTTAGCCTTAATCATATGTGTATGAATTTTAACATAAGTTATGGCTTAGTTGGGTTATTCTATGTAGAATAATAGTGTATTCAGCATTTAATTTCCTTTGTCACCTTTAAACTAGTCATAGATTGTGAATTAGCCAAATATGGATTTTTTCCTTAGTCAACTTTAGAAAAAAAGGCTATATACTTTTACTTAATATTTTTCCTATACTTTTTTCTTTGTGGGATCATCCATGTCAGCCAAATTAATTCGATTAGACTTTTTTTATATGCCTCTTAGTTGGGCCTTTCCATGGACTTTTTGCCTTCATCATTTTTATGACTTTTTATGAGTTGTTTAGAAGAATCCACATGTTATCCTCTCACTAACCCAAGAGTGATATCAACTTGGTCTATGATATAGTTGGTGCCAAGATAGTGGGATAATAGGATGTTTCCATTTGGCATCATCCTGGTGACTCACAATCCCATGGAAGACCATATAGTTTTCAAAGCCTCTAGATAAGTGGTTTCATAGGATGCTACCATATGGAGCCATCCCAATGACCTGCTAACTCAGAGATGACTGTATTAGGAATTTTGCCTCCAAGTAAGTGGGTGAGGAGGATTATACCACATGGCATCATCATAATGACTCATAATCATAGATATGATTGTATAGGGAGAAGAACCTACAAGATAATAGAGGAATGGGATGTTAACACATCACATCATTCTAATGACCCATTATCTCAGAGACAATTGTTCAGTTTGGAAAACATCTGAGCAAGAGGGATTATTGGATGCTACCATGTGGCATCATCCACTTTACCTATTATCCTAGAGAGGTGTTTGTAAAACACAAAGCTTGTGGGCAAGTAAGTGATCAGAATGTGGACATGTGGCCAAATCCCCCAACTCTATTATAATCAAGGCATCCATAGTATATATGGATCTTGTAGGCTTGTTGGATAGAGGGATGTTGTCACGTGACATAATCTCACTGCTCTACAACCCAAAGTATGTTGTACTATCCCTATGGAGTATAAAATAAATGATTAGTAGATTATTTCAACATGGAGACTATTACAGAGTCATCTGGAAGGAAAAAAATGGTAAGAGTGGCCTTGAGAGCTTGAAGCGAAGTGGATGTGTCCATATAGCCTACTGAAGTGAACATGTGGATCCTGATTGCGTAAGCAACGGTCATAATAAAATTTGATAGTAATCTCAATGTCTTTTATGAATTAAACATTTGGCATGATATTGAGAGGATTTTGAAGTATGATTTCAAACAATTTTTTGTGTACAACTGTAAACAATACCATGGCAGCTAAAATATTCACCTTGATATATTTTATAGCTCAAATGGAATCTGGTAGCCATCCTTGTTTCATGGTGGTTTATTAGTTGTAATCATGTGTCATGCCTATATTTTTGATAAAAAATGGCATGAAATTTTGGTATTAGAGCACCGAGTTAAACTTTGGGATCTCTAGGGATGTTTTGTATGAGTTCATAGCTTTTCTAACTCTAGATAATTATAATTTATGTAAATTAGATATGGTGCATTCTATTTACTTATTAAAATTATGATTTATGTTAAAATTATGCCACATGAGAAAGGCATGGAAAATTACATGGATAGTCATAACTAAGATTCTAAAATAATACAACTAGTTAAAATTCATATACAAATTCTTGAGATCCTGGAACAAGTGATGACTATGCTAGAAGAAATGTTGGCCCATGTTTTTATGTTGTAAAAATGAGCCTCTCCACCCAAGAGAAGGAATGGGTGGATTGGGAAATATTTATAGCATAATCATATAAATAAAAATAGGAACCTCTTTTAGAAGTACCATAGGAAGCATGGTATTCAGACACAATCTTGATCTATGAAGACTTTGAATGTAGGATCAAGGCAAACCTTGAGAAAATGAGTTGGGAATGGACCTTATCAACCTATATGCTTTAATAACATATTTATTAGTCATTATGCATGAAATTTCCTTAAGAATATTTTATTAATATATACTTAATTCTTATTATGAATTGGTTGTGAGAACCAAATTTTGTTATAATCCTTAATATACATATTTTGATATCCTATCATAACAAAACATAAAATACCCAAGATGAACTATTATATTTTAAAATATAGTGGGCTTTCTTGTTAAGAATCCACAGGTAATGTGTGTGTGTGTGTGTGTGTGTGTGTGTGTGTGTGTGTGTGTGTGTGTGTGTGTGTGTGTGTGTGTGTGTGTGTGTGTGTGTGTGTGTGTGTGTGTGTGTGTGTGTGTGTGTGTGTGTGTGTGTGTGTGTGTGTGTGTGTGTGTGTGTGTGTGTGTGTGTGTGTGTGTGTGTGTGTGTGTGTGTGTGTGTGTGTGTGTGCGCGCGCGCGCGCATGCACATATGTGTGTATGCATGTGTGTGCACATGTGTATGCATGTTCCTTACCTATTTTGATTGCTTGATTGAATTAATGCACTTTGATTATGGTTTTACCATGTTAATAAGAGGCTATGAATCTAAACAAACTTGGATTTTAATGCTTGAACTAATGCTTAAATGTTGTTAAAATTAAAATAATAACTATGAAAAGGCTATAACGATCTCTCTTTTGATATTGTGAAATTCATTGGATATGTTGAGGTGTATGTTTGGAATGTGGGGATGTTATATAAAGTGTGTTCTTATTGTTTATAGCATTGAAAACACTTGAGGAACCATGGGATGGTAAAACTATGTTGTTTAGGTTATGACTTGTGCTATGAATAAATTTAATATTCTATTTTGTTAATTAAGATGAGTGGTAATCTTACATTTTCATTTTGATGTAAGATAAATCTCCTTTGAACAAATTGAAGTGGGTATGCCTTCGCATAATTATTCTTTCCTAAAAAGAACATGCTATAGTTGGATAGCTTTAGGTTGATAATTTCCTCATTTATATACATGAGCACATACTTACTCATATTTTATTTATATGAATGCAAGGCAAATGGTTATGAGTGAATCTTCCTAGTTGTGGAACATTTGGAATGGATTAATGAATCATAAGATGGCAGCCATGGAGGTGCCCTTCTCTTAAAATGGTAACCCTACATTTATCTTTCCATAAGCATTAGGTGGGACCTAATCATAGGCATCATTACATCTAAATTTTCATGATAAATTAGGTAAGCCCTTATTTCAATGCCAAATCACACATTGGCAGGTGGTGAATATAGTCCAACTGTAATTATGACCTCCATAGAGGCACATGGTACTAACTACTAGATGATATCATTTTATGTGGTAGAAATATTGTAGTATCCTCGTAAATATTATTCTTTGAATTAGTAATATCATTTTGTATAGCGGAAGTGGTGTAGTTCCCTCCTACATATTATTACTTGTAATCAAACAATAATTAATTTAGCATGATAAATCAGTAATCGGATCCACAAGGAGTCTTATGGTTAATGGATTGTGGGACCAATGCCCTATTACCTTATTCCTTCTCCGCTTTTAGTGACTCACTAAATCACATAGAGATCATATTGTGATCTGATTTTGCTAATTGTGTTTGCCAAACCTATTTTGAGTTGCCTAAGTTTTTATTTTATTACTTGGGAACCAACATCATTTTCTTCTTGAATTCAAACGTTTTGAACTAAAGAGTGATCATGGAATTAATTGATGAATTTTAATTTGGATTTGATGTCTTAACTATACTACTTGGTTTTATTTTATTATTTTTTCACTTACATGATTAGCAGATGTTTCTTCAAGTGATTGTGATGCTTTCTTGTGATGGGTTCATGTGTTAATATGTGAAAAAATGTCACCTTAGATGAGTATAAAAGAGAATAAGTATCTTTAAAATGATATATAAGTGGGTCATGATGGGAACATGTCACACGAGTTCAATATCCTATCCTTCCTCAACAACTAGACATGGTGGTCTTAGACATTGAGGTGTCTCAAGATCACTAAGGAGTCTATTTACTTTATACATTGCGTTGGTGGGGGGAACCATATCCTGAGATCCACATGCATATCAACTATTATCTTTTTTTTTCATTGTATTAATAGGGGACTCATGTCTTGATATCCCCTTGTTTATCAACTATTCTATTTAATCTATGCATTATGTTGGTAAGGGACCCATGTCCTGAGATCCCCTTGCATATTGACTATCTTTTCTCTCTATGTATTGATGATGTTAGGGGCTATCTACATATCAACTATATTGGCTAGTAGACTAATGTCCTGAGGGACATATGTATATTGATCTACACATGAATATATTAACTATTGGACTAGTATCCTAAGCGATACTTACAAAATGAATAACACATAATTATTATCGAGTTGGTAGCATATACAAGTTCTCTTATGTGGGGCACATTAGAAGGTTGTTTGATTCTCCCATGACCATCAACAAGAAGTAATGGAGCGAGACATCATCTTGTTAATCTAATCTTGCGGTAGGATTATTATTTTATAAGAACTTGCTTGTTAATATTTTAATTATGAGTACTTTGGTTCACTTGATTTATCATTTTAATGCTTAAATTTATGGTATTTGGGATGAATATCTCCCTACATATTAAGTTTAATATGATGCTTGGGATGGTAGGCTGAGATCATAAGAACATAATGATATTAAAAAATACGGTAGCAGGTTGCTTAAAACCTTCCATAAATAGCATGGAATATTGAAAATTGCAGGCAATCCCTTATTCGTATTCTTATATAGTAGAATGTATTTAATGGCAGGTATTTCTGAATGCTTTTATTATTCATAAAATCCCCTCTATTTTAGATAGTAATGGCTATGGTAATTCATCTCTACCACTTATGTTCTAACAATTATATATGAGCTCATAATGATATGGCCAAGGATTGATTCCTATTCTAGTAGGATGATTTTGTTGTAACTAGCAACCATCATTCCTATCTAAGATCAAATTGCATATTTAAGGAGTGATTGAACTCTCATACATATATCAAAGAAATTATGTGTCTCAATGGATTGAGATAGATATATTTTGCATAAAAAATATCACCCTCTTCAAAAATTAATTGAAACTCAAGCAACATCGAATTTAATTAGTGAAATATAGTGTGGCAATGTCTCCCCTAAGTAAAGCAAGGGTTGGGTCTAAAATTGGACCATTTCCATCTCTAGGTTAAAGAGATTCTGCTAACATGGAGTTTAAATTATTTTGATCAAAAATTGAAGCATCCTTATGAATTGATACTAGGAAATTTTGTTATGCTGAAATGCCAATAATAGTATTACAAGAAATTATGGGAAATGGAGAGGTAATTCCTACTTATTTCATAAAGTGTTTCTTTTATTATATGCATGTTATATATGTTGTTATGACACTCGGTGATGGTGATATATGATTATCACTTCATGATGGTATCATATCAATGTCCTTCTATATAGGCATGATAAGAGATTATTTGATTCTCACATTAATTTTATAATGGTATTATGGAAAAATCCCTTTTATGATGGTCATAATGGAGGGATGTTCAACTTTTCCATGACCCATTGAAAGAAAATTATATGAATAATAAGCCTTAGATAAATGGAACTCATGACTTATGCTGAAATATATGAAGTGACTATGCCACACCATTCTTAAAGCCAAAAAGAGAATTGGTATCAAAATGTATGATGATCTAGGATGGATAAACCTTGATGGAAATCAAAGAGCTATCATAAGTACAAGAATAATAACATGCTTGGTTCCATCTAGTATTTTATCTCCATATCAGAGGATTTTCATTAGGTATGCAACAAATAACTCATATTGTGGGAAACTTGGGGTAGTACATTGATAATTCAAGATGATGTTCCAACAAACAAACATATTTAGAAACCTTGTTGGGGGAACAAAGAAATCCTACATCGAGGATGATGCCATTTTAAGGAGGAAGAATGTAAGGCCCCTCATGAGAAAATAAAGTGATTATGCAAATAAATGATGATACTCCCTTGGTGATGCTAATTTCAAGGTTGGAAAATCATGCAAATGATAAGAATTAGCTAAGCAATGCTTGAGTTATTTCCTTATGGTACAACTAAAATTATACATACATTATGTGATACATGAATATCACTTCATGACCTTGTGAATTGATTAGTAAACTAATTATGTTAGTTTAAATTGAATGATCTAGCATGTTATGATTACAAGCTTTGGCTATTAGGATAGTGTATTTCATGGGTGTAATAAGTGTGCGATAATAGGTCATTGCCAATGAAGTTAAAAAGGACTATGCCTGGAATTATTGCATCATATGTGATCCCACTTCTAACATTAATCTTGTCTTGAACCTTGCTTGATCCTATTTGAATGCCTTGTATTATATTTGACCCATTATTTAGTATTATCATGTATATATAGATGGTAATCACTACTAGGTTGGTTGAACCACCTTTGGCTGATCATCTTCAATGCATGAGGATAAATTATACCAATGTTTACATTGAATTATTGTAGAATTATAGACATGTCCATTAATTACCATTGCATTGAGCTTTGTGTAGAGAGTTTAATTATCTAAGAAGTAACCTTTAGACTTTGATAATAGCCATCATTCACCATTATAGATGGTTGGCCAATCCAAGGGAAAAAATTACACATGTCATGTTTTGATTGGGATTTAAGAAGGATAGAATACATTTTTGAAGAAGGTATATCTCTTGGAAAAGATTTTTGTTATTTTAACTTCAAATTTTAGGATATTTTGGGACATACCTAAAAAAGGAATGAAGAACAACAAGAGAGACAACAAAGGGAGAGCCTCCACTGGTATAAACCTATAGAAAGGATCCATCAAAGGTCTAGATCATTATGTAGGTATCTTATTGATTTGAATATACTATTATTTAAACAAATAAAGTTTGTATGATTCTTGATGAGTCTTGTATCCAAAGAGAATAAGACCGCTTGGCCTACTTCTTCTCTTTGTTTATTTTCTATGGTTGTGCATGAGTCACTCCATAGTGTTAGCACCCTTATGTGGGAGTTTGGATTTAAGGTATTCCTCCATGTTAGTTTTAACTTTGGTACCTTTTATTACTTGGATAATATGATTTCATTGTATAAGACTTATGATGCCTTGAAAAGACATATATTTCATGGAGGAAAGGTTATGTCTCTCATGTGGGACATGATGATAGGATGCCTAAGCCCTTTCATGATTTATTTTAGAATATATCTTAGTGGTTGTATTCTTGATGAGTTTTATGTTTATGTTTTCTCTTTTGTGTAATTTTTCTTGCTAAAAATAGATTCAAAGTTGGTAACCTCTTGACTAAGAGATGATTGTATTGTCACCTTATGAGTGACTATCTCCTTATCCCCTAGAAATATTGACTATTATCTTCCTTTATTTACATTTCACCATGATGTGAACATGCTTGAAATTGGGAATCCTACTTGGGACTGCATAGAATAGTCACTTGATGATGATAAAATGTTGGGAAGCGAGCCCACCCTTGATTGGCCAAATTTGCAGTTGGATCGAAGAAGAACTCTTCTTTATCTATAGTACATTAGTGTTTTGTTTCTTTCTATAACTGGTTATTAATTCATTGTGTTTTTCTCTTAGCTAAAGTTTTTGTACTTATGTTTTACATATTTATTGTGGGTCGTGTGTGAGCCACTATATTATGCATTTCACCAATTGAATGTTATGGTTATTAATTCAGATAACTACTTTAGAATTTGCTTATTATATCATATTAATAGGACTCCTTGAGAGGGATCCTTATTGAAAATGGAATCCTTGTGGATGCTTTTATATTCATGATTGAGTTTGGCCAAGTTAATGGACTTAATACATATATTATCTCTTCAATGAATATTTCGTGGTTATTTTGTGCATTGCATCTTGAGTTTATGTAATGGTATTGATTTAAATTAACTATATGGTATTAATTTAAATGAGCTATATGCACATAAATAACCGATCCTATATGAAGGCATGTTCTTTAGGTTGCCTATGCTTTGAATGATTAAAACATATGGTTTTTAAATTTTATAAATATGCTTATGTCAAGCCATTTATAATATGGTTTTTACTCATCTAGTCTATATTTGGTTGGATAGCCCTTTATAAGGTTTATTCTAAGAAAGATAAAATCTTAAACAACTCTTATAAAGAGTTTTATTAATATCCTCATTAGGCCTTGACCATATACCTCCCTAGAATGAATTTGTCAAGTAGGGAGAAACTTCTAAGCTTGTATGAATGTTTAAATGAATGTATGAATATGATTTTATTGATTAAAACATCAAGGTAATTACCTTAGAGATGAGAATTGTGCCTTCTCATATATTCTATTGGAGTTTATATTACATAATTATCTCATTCATAAATGAGTGAATCTCGATTAAATGGTTGAGTGCTTGTTAGGAAGAGCAAAGGCTTAATATGAATCTATAGTCTTGATATTGGCTAGTCTGGGAAATAAATGAATTATGTCAAGGGTTATGAAACAAAACATGCTAAAAGATATTTACCATATAAATTTTAATTATCAAGGCAAAATTTTATAAAAATGAAAAAAATAGTGGAGCCAGTTTCATTAGCTACAACAATTACAATATTATAGGAAAATATAATGAATCTCACTCTAAAGACCTTTACATGAATTATTTTTTGATATAAAGATTTATAAGGTTGATCGTAAACTCTCTATTATTATAATTTATAAATCCCTTATCAAACCTCTTACCTTTGGTTTATATAAAACTATCTTTGAGTCATTGCTACGAAGTTGAACTTCTAAGATCAAACCAATTAGCATTCAGAACTGAGCTTGCCTTGTGTGGTTCAAATGTTCAACCAAAACAATAAGAATATTAGTTTGGTGCTGATATATATTTCAAGCCTTGATGCCTTATTATTTAAATAAATTATGGGAAGGTTAGTTCTTTTTATTACAGAGTGATTGTCGATATTATTGTGCTTATTCTTGAAACTTTGTTCTGCCTTTGCTGCTTTGCCTCAACCAATTAGAGTATTAGTTTTTTTTTGAGTTATCAATTCAAACTCATAAATATGCACAATTTATCAAGTTCATATATTATCCTTAATGGTATATACATCACTTTTAATGTGGGTTCTGACTTGGCTAGATTATTTTATGCATAAGAATGACATATTTAAAATTTAATTGTCTTAGTCACCTTTGAACTAATCACAAAGTATAACTTATCAAAATCATGATTTTTTCCTTCATCACCTTTTAAAAAAGGGATATATACTTTTACATAATCATTTTTTTTTCTATCGATTTTTTTGCTTTTCCTTAGTTTTGAAAAGAAATAATCTAGTTAATGGGTTTGTAAAATAATACCTAGTTTTCATGCACTCATTGAAGTCCAAAATTTGTGAGAATTATTCTTTGGCTAGGTAAGAATACCTGAAAATATGAAAACACTTAAAAACACTTGTTTGTTATAAAAGTGTATAGTTGGATTTCCTAGGTGAGTTAGGTCATAGAAGTGAAAGCTTTTCAGGAGGCTACCAATCCACCTATTGTAGACACTTAAGATTATAAATAAAAAGGAAAGAGACTTGTATTTTAAATTAAAAAACTAAAAGTAAATACATAAAAAACAAAAAACAAATTAATTAATAAAATTAAATGCTTTATTAATATAGCTAAAATAAAACAACTAGTTCGATTACTACTAATGTTGAAAATTAGCTGTAGCAAAGTGGTAGTTTTGGTTTGGTAATTTGGCAAGAGTCAAAAGATAGATTATTTGGAGTTGGTACGAGTTGAGATGGTAAAGAGTAATAAGTTCAAGAATTCAAGAGGGATAAATGGTCAAGAATGGACCAAGAAGGCAAAGGGGGCAAATGATCAAAAAGAGGCCAAGAATGCAAAGGGGTAAATTGTTAAAAAGAGGACAAGAAGGCAAAGGGGTAAATGGTGATCAATAAGGCAAAGGAATATGGGAAAGAAGGTAAAATGGAAATAAGGTAAGGAAGAAATCAAGTGAAAGAAGAAATTCAAATGGAAAGGAATAAAGAAGTTGAGATAACTAAATAACAAGGCTACCTCAATGCTTGAAGATGTTTGTTGATGAAGATTGACTTGTTGAATTTGATGATGTTGTTGTTGATGAAGATGGTTTGTAATTTTATAAGAGATTTGGGGCTTTGAATCCTTCAACAATGACCTCCTCTAGAAGTATCAAACTTGTAAATTGAATGTTTCCACCAAAAATTAACTTACCCTATGGGTGAAGGGGGAGGGTCATATTTATATCATTTTATGTTGGGAAACATGACAATGGTGAGGAATAGTGAAATATGGCACAATTTTCAAAGTAGGCTCATAAGTGGGCATTAAGTACAAGAGTGGTCTGATTCTCAATTCACAAGTGTGTCTCCCACTTGGAAAAAATGTCTAAAATAAGTGTGGATCATTCCCATGTGCTCATATGGGTCCAAAATACTTTCCACCACTCACTTCCATCTTTTCCCAGGTACTTGACAAGGATCCCCACATACTTTGGATCAATTTTCCATGTGGATGGGTAAGTTGTCATGAAGGACAAAGATGGTGGGATTACCACTTCATAATTGTGTCTCCAACTAGGAAAATATGTGCAAAATAGGTGTGGATCATGCCCATGTGCTCATATGGGTCTAAATTACTTTCTACCACTAACTTTCACCTTTTCCCAAGTACCTGACAGGGATCTCCACATAATTTGGTGTCAATTTCATGCATGGGGATAAAATATGATGTTAAATGGTGGCCCATTATCAGTAATGCAACTTACTTCAAAAGGGGAAAACTTGTGATGCTTAATGATGTCATTAGGCACCTTGGATGAGGGTCCCAAGTGGGGTATGATTTTCGACTTCAATCCACCTCACTTTCAATCCATGTCACTTGCCATATAATTTGCCATATCACTCTTAAGTCACCAGCCATGTCACATGCCATGTCACCATAAATAGTGATAGTGGGTCCCATAGTGAATAGTTATAATGAATAGTGACTTGGAATAGGTTAGGAGGAGTTGGGTTAGGGGTCAAGAAGGGTTAGGTGGGCCTAAGGCATTCAAACATCTAGAATTATAACTTTGAAATTTTATACAATCTACATTTTACCCCTTTCTATTATGCAGCTTTGAATTAACAAAATGTAAAAAAAAATGGATTACTTGGTCAAAGGTCAGAATGCCTTGAGTATTGGAGGAGGTGTTCCCCCTCAAATTGGGAGTCAAGGAGGAAAAGCAGAATCAGATACAAGTTTGATAAGAGGTTGGTGCAAAAAAAAAGGTTTGGGAATTTGAAACACAAACATGTACACAAAATGAAACTAAGTGGGATAACCAAGATCATACAAAAATGAAAGTTACCAATGTTGGTAAAATAAGGGTCAAGTTCTAAGAGACAAGTGACCGATGTATCATGTGACCTCAACTACAATTGGGCATACTTTTTATTTTCTTAGACAAGGTCATCTTTTTTATAGGTGCTCCTTTGAAAAACATAGATGGTTTGGTCATGCACTAAGTGGTGTAAATTCAAATGTTCAACATGGAAAGATTGGTCAGTGTGGTCAAGAAGACCGAGGTAAGGTTGTCACAAAAATATACAATAGTTTGGCTGAAAATAGCCAGCATTGAGATGGAGAAAGGTGAATGGGTGGGGATGGGTTTGTAGGGGATGGTCGAGCTAACTCTAAATGCACTAGGCCAAATGAAGACTACCTACATAGTTCTATGGAAAAATATATAAAAGAACTTCAGGCCAAATCTAGTTTTCTAGTGGAGTTTAGATGGGTTACCCCAATGTGATATACCACATGGTTAGGTTTGGGCTAATATTTTGGTAATAGTGAGGTGTCATGATGTAAATTGGTTAATAGTCACCATAATAATCCCACATGCATTAGGAGGAGAAAGCATGGATGGGAAAGTTAGGATAAATAAGTGGGTAATAAAAGGATAAGCAACATAAATGTCCTACAATAGAGGTAAGATAAAGAAGAGGTACCTTTGTGAGGAGGTTATGCCTTCTAAAATTATGTGACGGTTTAAGCATAGTGATGCATTTATCACTGCAAGCTGAATTTTATGAGATGGGCATCTACCAAGATTTGCATAGTCTTGTTGGTGAAAGGTCATCATTGCTACGAGTTGATTTTTAAGGGTAGTAGCAAAGTGATGACCCACAAAAAAATTATTCGATAGCTAAGTATATTCTATGAGGTATAAAATTAGTCATGTGATGAGTGATAGAGGACAACACGCACCTTACTCAACAACTACATAGCTAGTTTAGGCAAAAGGTGTCCATGTCTACATCCTCTATCCTAGTATTTTAGAACCAATGTCCCTGGGTTCCACTCAAAAGAGGTTCTACTAGTAAGGAGCCACATGGCCCAAGTTATTGATTATATAGTTGGATAAGATGGTGAAGTTTCTACTCTAAAAGGTAGCTGTAAGCTATTACCACTAGTAATAGTGGTAGTTTTGAAGGTATGACCATTGCATTAGCCCATGGCTGGAAGCCAATTTATGTCAACTAGGGCAAAAGGTGATAATGACACAAAAGACTACTAGGACCGCAAGGACCACAAGATGACAAAGCAAGTAAAGATATTGGATTTGGATTAGACAAAAAGTGTGAAAAAAAGAAATCATAATGATACACAATGACTTTATAAAGAAAACCAATCAAATAAAGGATGACATGTCAACAGAAAAAGGTAAGGAGACATGACTATTGTAAGTGGGAAGACTATTCAAGGGAATCAATGACATCATAGGACCCTTCCCATTAGTGGAATGGATAATCATGTTGATGAGGAATAATGGTCAGGTAGTCTATTTAAAGAATCATTCTAAGGATGAATGTCTATTGGTAAGCTATTTGGTTTTATAGGTTGAAAATAGTATAGAGGAATACACAAGGTTGGAGATGGTAAATAATAGGAACAATGGCCGAGATAATCAGTAACCCCCATGACTTAAAATAATCAATATGGTAAATGTGCATATCTATCAAATACTATAACATGTAATGGCAATAATGGAAGTACTATTAAACTAAAAACAAGAGGAAAGGTACCCATGGCCTAAGCTTGAGCCTGAATTCTTACCTCCTCAATAGTGAAAAAAGGTAAGAATTTCACTATGCAAGATACAGGATTGGAAAACATGATCGTCATTCTGTCTATGGAGGGAACCCTCACTATCCAAGGGGATGTGCATTGAGGTAACAAGAGGTGGAACCTATGTAATTAGAACAACCATAGTAGAGGGATGTAAAAACTATGATGATTGAGAAAGGTGAATGACGTAGAGTGGAATATGATTCTCACCCTATGGAGATGAATGTGGAAGAGGAGAAAAAATTACACCCTTTGGTGGCTACTAATATAGGGAATGTTATGGATGTTAATTAAGGGAGGAATCAAGTAGAAGGATGGTTACACACAAATATAGAGTAACTAGATAATTGACCTAATGCTTAGGTAGGAAAATAATGTATGTACATTCCTTAGGTGAGGTGTGTATAGTCTGATAACTTTGTTTGTGTCACGTGACTCCTCGCAACATAAATAATATATTTCATATTTTGTTGTAAATATGTATAAAATGTGTTGGATGTAATTTTTTATATCTCATTATGCTTAGGGTTATGTGGATACTCATGAATGTTATGGTTATGGTTATGGTTTTTGTAATCTTTCTTAAGGTAAAATAAATGAGGTAAGGTGAAGAACAACACTAATGGTAAAGTGATAAATGTAATCAAGAGACAAATGTCATAATGAAAATATCAACTAAGCACATTGGGATAATAAGAGGGTATGATGTTTCTTCTTTGATAAGGATAAAAAATAGACCCAAAGTGGGATTGGATTAATGAACATAATCCCTATGAATGTATCACATGATCACGCTTTGAAGGATTAAAAAAATGGTTTGTTGATAACTCTTTGTCAAGGACACTCAAAATGTGTATAGGGTTTAAAGGGATAAGAGATGATGGATAGGGCGAAGGGATTAGTTAGAGAGGTAAAAAAAGAGGACCCATGCATAACAGATAGAAATTTAATTAAGAAATGGATGTCCTAAAGTAGGGAACCTAAAAATATTTTATGCATTAAAGAAAGAGAGAGGAGGACACAAGGAAGAAAACATGTTTATGCATGTAGAAAAAATAGGACTAGTGACCACACTCTAATGAGTGAGAATATCAAGTGCCAATGGGATAAAATAAAGGAGATCCAACAAGGGATGAGGTGAAGGCAGACTAGGAGATGGATGAGGAGATAGGTAGAAAAGACAATGAGGTCACAGATAAAGATGAAGATGGAGAAGGATAAAAGGAACCAAGTATAGAAATGGAGGGATAATAAAGGTCAAGAAGAACAAGGAATGTCATCAAGGAAGGAAAAAAAATGAAATGAAATAGAGAAAATAGAATAAAAATAAAAGGTAGAAGATGGGAGTTTGAGGAATGCACTAAAGAATGACATATTAGAGAATTTGAAAGGATGGGAAGATAAGTGTAGCAACCATGAAGGGTAAGAGGAGGAAGAGAAATCTAACAGGTCATGATAGAATTGAAAAGAGGTCTAAAAGAGATCAAAGATAAAATAGTTTGGTGATGAGAATGAAAAACAAGGAAACACATGGAATAAAGGTAAACAAGAGTAGAAAGGACTAAAATGAGAACACAAATAGGATGACAAGAGAGTGAAGAAGAAGGTGAATACATGACCAAATAATAATGGATAACGCTAGTCAAGGAGATGAATAACTAAGCAAATCATAGGGTGGTGTTGGAGATGAGAATGGGATGGAAAATGGGAAAGGGGTTAATAAAATGAGGGGATGTAAAGGATGGGTGAATAAGAAGCTGAAGAGATAAGGTATGTTATAATCAGTTTGTTAGAGGAGATTAACAAGCTAAATGGGTGATTAGAAGAAATTGACAAGCTTAAAAAGCATTGAGGTGGTGAATAAATAGGGAAACACAATTAAAACGATTGAGATAAAAATAAGTGATGGAGATCAGGGATGATAAGAAGAAGAATGAAGAAGGGATGTAAAGCATAGAAACTTACACGGATGGAAATTATAAGTGAGTACTGAGATGGAAAGAGAAAAAGAGGAATGCAATGTGCAAAAGGTGAGAACATATAAGAATAAAAGGGAAATTATGGAAGGCTTCTCAAAGGATAAATACCTAGTTAGAAGCTAGTTGTGGAGGAGACAAAATAAGAATGAAAAAGGACAAAAGAGGCAAATTGATAGAGAATGGGAGCACACATAAAGAAAAAATGGGGGATGCAGCAAAAGAATAGAAGAAATAGAAAGTGTGCAAGATTTACATCGTGATGTGGATTTGGTGAGGAAAATAGAGTGATGAAGATGGTATGATAGGTTTCCAAGGGTAAGGGGAAAGGATGAGGATGGTGTAAGAAGAAAAATGGGATAAAGGGAAAGGTTGGTAAGATGTGAAGAGGGAAAAAAACAAGAAAAGTGGGTAGGGGAATGCGCAACAAAGCATGCACAAGGAAAGGTGATGGGGATGCCAACGAAGTAGAGTAGATAGTGGCTTTATGGGAGATAAGAGGGGATGATGAGGAAGTATTTTAGTCCTTGTTTTAAAAGAGATTGACAAGCTAGAAAAGTGGTTAAAAGAGATTGGCAAGCTGAATGGAGGGAGGTGATGAAGAGATAGGTAGATAATAGGAGGAAAATATATTAGGTGAGAAGGAAAAATAAAATAAAGGATGTGGTTGATCTGACCTCAGTAACTAGGCATTACCTACATAGTCCAAATAGACCTCAAGCCAATGTAGTTCTCCTAGTAATGAGGGAAAAAAAAGAGGAATTATAAGATGATGTTAAAATACAAGCATGTTAGGAAGAATCCAAAGATTTCCTAACATAGGACATGCTAAGAAAGAGGACATTATTAGAAATGTAAATTAATGAGAAGAAAAAGGGGAGGGTAATTAGTTGTTAGTGGTCAGACTTCCCTTAGAAGTTAATTAGTGCCTACATTGTCCATGGACATCAGGCCAATGTAGTTTAACAACAGTTGGAGAATGGTGTTTAAATGGGTTGTTGGACCACATTGTCTATTTTTGTTGAAGGTTTGTAGAGAAAGAGGGTGTGTCGAAGATGGGTTGAGGTTTCAAAGAAGGTATCTCCAAAAGGTGGGTTGATTGATCATAAATACGGATTTTATGTTAATGTTGTTATGATGTTATTCATGGTTAGGGTTATGATGATTTGATAGATGATAGTGGTGGCACATAAGTAAGCTAGGTAACCATACTATATGAAAAATCATGAGACATGATCCTAATATAAAACATGACTCAATGATGAGAAAACGTGAAATGAAGTATAATACATGTTTGTTGACAAGGACAAAACAAAATAATACTCAAAGTTAGACTTGCTTAGGGAACATAAGACTTTCAAATTATTTGCATTAGCATGCGTTGGTTGATAAAATAAGTTTTTTGATTATAGTGTGTTAAGTAAGATCAAAATACATTGATTTAGAGATAGTATAAAGGGAAGATGGGTGATAGGTGGTGTGAAGGATTATGGGTAATATGTATGATATCCTTATGTGGGTTAGTTTTCCCTTTCTATAAGTGATCCAAGAGTGATAATAGACAAGTCCATGGTGTATGCTAGATGTATACTGATTAATGTGGGAATTCTACATGTGAAATCCGATTGTGACTTCCAACTTATTATGTTGCTTGAGAGCTGATTGCATCTTTATATTATTTTTCTTTTGTTTTGATTGTGGTAGTGGGTCTTTTGCTTTATTATTGTATATGGGAATCTGATCAATGTAGGAAGCTTCCAATAAATTTATTTGTTAACATAATTATCCTTCAAGGGAGTGGTCTATGTTTATTGGCTCTATTTAATGCTCTAGATAGTTGTCCTTCAAGGAAGCAGACAACCTTATATTTGGCAATTTTTATTTTGTTTTTGGGATTCATCCTTCAAGGGAGCAGTCTAAAATGCTTAAGATATTAACCCAAGTAATATTTTGGAATAAAAATCATTTTTGGATGTGATGTTTCTTTTGGACATAAAAAAGTCTAATTAGGTTTAGAGGTTTAATATTATGAGGTCAAAACATTAACACAAGAAGGTTAATAATATGTGAAGATGCATGGTTTTGAGAGACAATGACCATGGGATTCCATTTTTTTAGAGATGAAAAGTATCTATGAGAACCATGCTATGGGTAGAGCCATGGTACCCATATTTAGGATTAGGCTATGACTGCAATAATTAATCACATGGTTCTATGTTGTAATCTTGTCCACAAAAGAAGAGGAGGAAGATGGATGAAGTTTAAAATATCATAATAAAGGGATGAGCTTAAGTTAGACAAAAGAAGAGAGATTGAGCCTTTTTCAACAAAAAAATGGATGCAGTTGTGAAGAATTAAGAGGCTTAGATTCTAGTGTGCCTTCAAGTGTGGATAAATAATAAGCTCCTGATTGATATTTATGGGTAATTATGTAGGCTCCAATCTAATTGATAGCAAACTTACCTCATTTAATTTTCTCCATGTTGGTCACATGTTGGTTTTCCTTTAGGATGAGGTCTCTGATATTGAAGTCTCATTGTTTGAGCTACTTGTTATAAACATGTTTGATATGCTCTTGATAGATATGGTGATGGGTGAGAGGTAATAAATGACACTCATCAAGTAGCGCAAGCTAAGCTAAAAGGTGTTGATGATAATCTTCTTCAAAAATAATATCTTGCAAAGATATGTGAAGAGAGGGAATTTTTACTTGAAGAGGCAAGACTACCTCTACTTTGAAGAATAGAGAGAAAGGGGTATCACTCATAGAGGTTAGAATGCTAGTTTGATAGTCCCATAAAGTGAATGGGATGTGAAAGTGTCAATCCAGACCTGAAGTGCTAACTACTTTGTTTAGCATTTTGTTAAGGATTTTGTTAGAGGATTTTGCCTATCCATTTGCTTATAGATGATAAGTCAAGGAAAATCTTAAATTGATGCCAAATGCATCACATAAACCTTGAACTTGCTTGTTTTTTAAATATATGCCATTATCAGTGATGATCTTATGAGGAAAACAAAAGTTGTAGAAGATATGATGGTTTATAAAGTTCACAATCTTCTCCACTTTGGTTGAGATAAGAGGAATATATTCCACCCCTTTGGTGAAATATTTGGTGGCTGTTATGATGGAGCTATGTCATTATGAAGAATGGGGGTTGATTTCCTCAATGAGATCAAGCCCTCATTGTGAAAAAGGTCAAAAGTCCTTAGATACTTGGAGGACATTAGCTAGCATGTGATGTAAATTAGTGTGTTGTTGACATTCAACACACATTTTTACATAATTATAATATTCTTGGTTGAGGTTGGGCCAATAGTAACCAAGGCAATGGATACATTTAGTGACTACTAGATCATTAAAGTGTACCTCATAGATTTCATCATGTCTTTCCTTGATGGCATGGGAAGCTTTATGGTTGTGTAGGCAATGAAGAAGGTGACTGTCAAAACCACATTTGTAAAGGATTTACCCTAGCATGGTGTAATGAGAGGTACTCTAAACAAAGGTTCTTTGGGTGTTCTTAGAGAGGTTGGGAGGAACAATGTCTAGGTTGACGTAGTTAGAATTTTGGTCATACTAAATGTTGGATGGGGATTCCTCCACACTAAAAATGATAGGGAGCTTAGATTAGTCATAAGAGGGTGTCATAAAATAGTGAATGGTGATAAATATTTTGGAATTGGAAGGTCAAGAAGGGATTTTGGAAGCAAGTAAAGCCATTATATCAAAAAATTTGTTAGTAGATCAAGGAATAGATTGAACTAGGTAATGTTTAAATGATGATAAGAGATTATCAACTAAAAGTTTATATTTTTGTAAGACAACATTTTTAAATTGATAGGAGACATTGACCTAGTTGACCATGAGTTATTTGGAGACCTATGACTATGGCTTCATACTCAGCCATATTGTTGTTACATTCAAAATCAAATTTGAAGGATAGAGGAAGGGGTTCACCATGAAAGGGGATAAGGATTATACCAACTCCCCCATTATTTTGACACTTTGACACATTGAAGAACATAGTCATTTAGTAGGTTATGCCCACTTTGGAAAGAGTAGTGATGGATTCATCTCGGAATTCAAGAGGAGGAAGTTGGTGATCTATCAAAGTTGCTTCAACAAATTAGTCAGCAATGACTTGCCCTTTAATTGAATTTTTTATAAGGAACTCAAGATCAAAATTTTCTAAGAGCATAAGCCACTTGGCCATACACTAGTTTTGGTATGGCTTAGAATGCATGTACTTGAGTGTGTTGGTGTTTTGTATGACAAAAAATTTATGGTTAAGAAGGTAGTGGTGGAGTTTGGTGGCAATGAAAGTCAAGGCTAAGTAGATTTTCTTGGTATGGGTATATCAAGTCTTATGTTCTACAAACATGTGGCTAATGTAGTATACAACTTGTTTTCTATGTTGTTCATCTCGGTGAACTAACATTACCCATAGGGAATGGCTAGTGGCATAGTTATATAGGTAAAATGGGTGGTCATCCTTAGGATGGATGAGGACATGTGCTGAAAAAATGTACTATTTGAGTGATTCAAAGGGTTTTTGACAATTTTTATTCCATTTGAAAGAGACATCCTTCTTTAGAAGGTGATGGAAAGGTTGACGTCAATCTAAAATATGGTGAACAGATTGAAGCTTTCCCTATAGGTTATGGAGTTTCTTAAGGTTGGTAGGAGGAGGCATATCCGAGATTGCTTTGACTTTGACAATGTCTACTTTGATTCCTCGAAGGGAGATGATAAATCCAATAATCTTTCTTGATAGGACGCCAAAAGCACATTTCTTAGGGTTGAGTTTGACATAGAAATGGATTAGGCATTTGAAGATACTACCAAAAACTTTTAGATGATATTTGAGAGATTTGGATTTATCCAAGAGATCATCAATATAGTCTGCTATGATGGTTTCGATGAGGTCATGGAAGATGTGGTTCATAGCTTGCTAGTAGGTTACACAAATATTTTTTAACCCAAAAGGCATGAATCTTTAGGAAAAAGTTCCCCAAGGGGTGGTAAAGATGGTTTTATGTTGATCTTTAGGATCAATCAAGGTCTTATTGTAACCAAAAAATCCATCCATGAGAGCTAACATCTCGTGGGTGGCTATAAGATCAACAAGATAGTCAATATTAGGTAGAGGAAAGTTATCCTTGGGGTAGGCGAGGTTAAGGTCATAAAAGTACACATAAATGTGGAGACCTATAGTGGATTTGGTGATAAATATAATATTTGAGACCCATTAGGGGTAGCCAATGGGTTGAATAAAGTTTATAGATAGGAGACACTGAATTTATTCTTTGATGAGAAGGGTTATGTTAGGGTGCATGCATCAAAGTTTCTCCTTAACAGGTTTGGTGTCATGATGAATGACTATGTTATGGGTAGCAGTGGTGGGGGTAATCTCGATAATATCACTATAAGACCAAGTGAATGATATAGTGCAGTCTCAGAGGAAAGAGAAGAAATATTGAAGTTCTTTGACATTTAGTGATTGGCCCAATTTGATAATGTGGAAGTTGTTCGAAGTGCCCAAGTTGATATCCATGGGGGATTAATTCAACATGGTCAAGGTTTTAGGAGGAAGGGATTTATGGATTGAATAATCTAATGCACCAAGTAGGTGAGGATAGGATTATCATCTTGATGTTGGATGGTATTGATGGTAGGAGAATCATTTTCTACAATTTTGGGATGAATGACAGGAAGATTTTTAGTTTGGCCATCCTTTTGATAGGTTATAGGGCCTAAAATAATAGTATTGACCAAAAAAAGGTTAGGAGGAATGATGTCAAAATCCTTAGACTTTGAAGGAGGTTAGGTTTGTGAGGAGGAGATATCTTCCTTAATGGTGTCAATAGGTTTGGGTGAATTGGTGGGTTCTTTTGGTGGTACAAAGCCAAGGCCAAATGACTCATTAGGTTTTTGGGTTTTGATCAAGGGTAACTCATGAGGTCCTTTTTCATATCAACTAGGGTTAAATCCCTTTTAGGCACACCTATGAAGGTATAATTTAGTGAATTATAGTTTGCCAAGGTAGGAAAATTTAGATGTGAATGGTCAGATGGAAGAGGTAATCACTGGAGAAAGAAGTGGTCGATCAAGTTACCCATAGATGAAATTCATTTTATGGTTGGGGGGACCGAAATAGATGATGGTTATAATGTTAGGGTCATATGAAGGGTCATGTTTGAGGTTACCATATTTTTTAGGGGTAGGTAAAGCATCCAACACTAGAAGATGATACTCTCCTAAGAAGAATTGTTAGAACATAGATCCCAAGGGCTCTTTTATAGGGCTCTGTGAAAAAGGGATAGAAGAGATAGTTGATGTTTCATCAATGGTTGGTAATTGGTGTGTAACTACTAAAGATGAATTGTATGGGTGTATGAGGACATCATTGGTGTGATAAGTCATGTTGCATGTTGAGAAAAGATTTAGGTCTGCTTAGATGTTGACAACCTGGCCCTCATGCTCAAACGTAATTCATCAATGGAGTGTAGAGGGAATGCATTCCATAGAGTGAATCCAAGGTCATCATAATAAGATATTGTATTGGAATTATACTTACATAAAATATAAGAGTTTAGGGAGTGTGTGAGGTCTTACATAGAAATGAAGGATGACTATTGCCAAGGTAGTGGCTGTGGTGTCATTAGAGGATTAGAGGACCACTGTGGATTCTAACATGATATTGTCTGATAAGCTATGTTGGTTTTAAGCATAAGAGGATATGGTGTTAATGTTATCTCCCCTATCAATCATCATCACCCTTTTGATGTGGGTTTGGTTGATGTAAGCAGTAATAAAGAGTGGTGGCCCTGTGTCCTCAGGTTGGATGGAAGGTATTTTTAAATTTTAAAGGTGACAAGGTTGGAAGTTTAAAGGGAACCAACAAAGGCAAATAGAGGTTAAGGGTCATTGGGTTGTACCTAAATGGATTTTAAGGCCTATATGAGCATTTGGTGGTGATTTGTAAAATTAGAAATCAACTCATACAAGCTCATTTTCATTGAGGCTATTGAAGATGCCTAAGGATAGCTTTTTGGATAGCTATTGCATATGGGTTGGATTGTGAAGGGTTAGATTTGGGGGCACCTAAGATAGACACCTTAGGTTTGATTTAACATGGAGATGTCTGGGTTTGGTTTTCTTGGGAGTTTGAATAAGGTTAATTGTAAGGAATGGACACCTTATCCTTCCCTTTATCCTTATGTTATGATCTAGTGACTAAGTTAATAGTATGGATAGAAGGAACGGGTGAGGTAGTAAAGTGGTCAGACTCATCTTCATTATTAGGTGAGAGTGGAGGAGTGGGTAAGTGTCAGGTAGGTATGGTTGTTGTTTGGGTTAGTATGGGTGACATAGGAGGTTCATCTATTAATAGATCATCCTCATCATAAAGATGGTGGATGAGAGTATGGATAGCTTTGCAATTCTTCGTATCATGGTTGGGTGTCTTACGGTATAAAAAAATCAAATTGTTGTTAAACCATGATGTTTTGTGGAATGAAGGGTCAAAGGGTTTTATGGGTGGTAATATCAAAGAAGAGGTTTACAATAACCATTCGAGAATGGTTAGGTAAGACACAATTAAAGGTGGTAAAGGTTTAGCATTTTTTTAGTGTTGAGGTAGAAGGTTGTTTAGAAGTAGGTTTGGTGATAGGTGTCTTAGGTAAGGAGGTATGATTGGTTAATGATTTTAGTTTAGGTAAGATTGTTTATGAGCTAGAGGCATAGGATGGAAAGGTAGGTTACTTAGGTATTATTGGTGCAATAAAAATAGGTTCGTTAAGAAGCAATTGTGAAGGTGTAACAAACATAGGTGGTGGGGTTTTGGTAAAAATAATGGGCTTCATGCTCAAGGTAGAAGGATGAGAACCTAAAATGGAGGGCAAGGTTAAGGGAGGTCAAATTCAAGGCTTTGGGCCTGTGGGTGGTTTTACCTCTTTGGTTGCTTTGGTTGTTGGTTTTGAAGGGGGTTTGGTTACTTGGGTCTTGATTGTCTTAGGTTGTTGAGGGTTGGTTTGGTTGGGTGGAATTTTTGGTTGGTTGGTTATTATAATTGTTAAGTTAGTCTGATAAAGAAGGGGTTGGAGGTATATCAGTTAAAGGGGAAGATGGTAAATCTACTTCTTTAATGAGTGAAGGAGAATGAAGAGGTACTTCCTTGGTTTGGGTTTCCAAAAGGGTAGAAGGTAACTTTTCTACTTCCATAAGTGGAGAGGGGTTGGTATATAGGTTAATGGGTTCTTTATTAGTGAGTGTGTTAAGAACCATGTTAACAGTATGGGTATTATGAGATCACTCAATCTTGTTACTCTCATTTTTGGTAGGAACGTGGTTTAGAAAAGGTTGCTTAAATATGTCAAGGGCTTGGTTGGGTGGTGCATTGGAGTTATCCAATGTAATCTCCCCCTTGTCAATGAGGGATTGCATAAGGTATTTGAAGGTATTGCACCTATTGGTATCATGTACTATGACTCGGTAAAAGGCATAATAGTCATTCTTAGTATATCAACCCAACACATGGTGAGAAGCATCAAACTATTGGGGTGGTTTAATTGGTGGAAGTTGGATGATATTAAATTTTAATAAATTTTCCGAAATAGAAGTATAGGGTTCCCCAAGTGAATTTAATTAATTGTGCTTTTTCCAAGTTTGGTTCTTTGGGTTTTGGTTTGAATAATTAGATGGGTTAGAGGTTTGGTTCCTCAGGTTTTTTTGGTTGGTAGATGGTGGAGGTGCGGCTTTAAGGATAATATCATTTGTGATTCCTTTGTTCTTAGTGCTAGTATTGGGCTAGTTTCTTGACTTGGAGGAATAATCCTCATTGGTTTTATAGGTTGTGCTTTTTTTGAGTTTAAGCTTTCCTTCATCAATGGCTCAGCTCTCTAGTTTATGAGCCATGGTAAAAGATTCATCAAAGGTCTATAAGTTGTGGACATTTAATGTCGATGAGATATGTTTGACACATGATAA
This sequence comes from Torreya grandis, assembly GCA_037957365.1. NCBI lineage: Eukaryota > Viridiplantae > Streptophyta > Pinopsida > Cupressales > Taxaceae > Torreya > Torreya grandis. The sequence goes on from JARHVA010007381.1 coordinate 492,156, forward strand.
AGCAAAGATCTCTATAACTTCTAGTTGAGGCAAAGGAAATGAAAGTTGGTTAATTAGGCTCTTCCAATGAGCCATAAAATTGGCAATAGATTAATCCTCAAATTTCTAGATGGATTAGAAGTCGGTGATATAAAATTTCTTGGATATATTGATTGAAAAGTGATCCAAGAAGTTTTGTGCTAGTTGGGTGAATACGAAGATGGAATGTTTGGGTAAGGCACTATACCAATCTAAGGTTGGGTCACCTAGAGAGACATCAAGAAAGTGTAGAGAATAAATAAATAATTATAGGTGATGAGCTAACAAGCATGCCTAAATGCCCTAAGGTGTTTTTGGGTATCCTCCTTCATTTGAAATTTAGAAACTTGGGAAGTTCCCAATGGGGAGGATATGGCTGAATGGGTATGGATGGATGGATGGGATCATTGAAAATTTGGTCATAGGATAAGATATTATGAGCACCTAAGATGGATGAATATAGGGTGGTCATCTTATCTATAATCATATTCATGAAGTTTGCTTGGGGTTGAGCACCTGGAAGGTTGTGAGTTGCATATTACGATGGTGGTGGTTAAGAAACATGTTGATAGTGGGTAAAAGGTTGAGCAGTTGCTAAATATAAGTATGTGGATGCCAATGGTTGGGTAGAAGATACATAATGGTATGTGGATGTCAATGGTTGGGTAGAGGTAGGTGGTTGGGTAGTGGGCATATGACCTTGTGGGTTATGGGGATATCTAAACGCTGCTTGTTAGGTAGGAGTGGTATTTGGGATGGTGGATGATGGAAGGGTGGTGAACCTTATACTAATCGGTGGTAAGATAGAGGGTATGTATACTAAAAGGCTTTGAATCAGAGTAATGTTTGATATATTGGAGGTAACTAGAGGAAGATGGGTAGTGCTAAAGGTAGGCACTCCTATTATAGAGGAGTGATTAGTAAAAGGTATGACATTAGTGGTAGTTTCAATGGGCTTGTTTGTTGATGATAAGGCTTGGGTAACTAAATGTTGAGTAGTACCCATGGTAGTGGAGGTATTCCCCATGAGGTAGAGAGGCATGCCATATGGTAGATCTATAGGTGGGGTCAAAACCAAGATTTTGTAAGACATAGTTCTAAGGTAATGTTGTAATTTTATGTGATTGGTGTTTAAGAAAGCAAAAAAATCCACATCCCTTGGGACTACCTGAGTAGGACTTCCTAGAGAGTGAATAGAGTCTACAAGTTTGAAAACATGTTCCATGGATGAAAAGGTGAGAGAGGTCGATTGATTTGGTGGTGAGTTTTGTTCCTCAATGTGTCTTTGTTGTTGGTGAGTAAGAACCATAGGAGAAAATAGAAAAGGAATGATACGTTCTCACACCTAAAAATAAAGTGCAATCGAAGAAAATTCAAGGAAAATAATTCATTCACTAAGAGTGTGTTAAGTCCTAGGATTCTTTTTTATCTCTCATTTTCTTATGCCTTAGAAAAATGTGAAGAGGAAATTAGATTAAATAGGTCCTATAAAGGTAGTTTAAGTTTGGTTTCAGGTTACATTCAGGTGCTAAAAAAGAATTATGTATTGGATCAAGTATGTGGCTTGGTACTTGGGTCTTACTCCCCTCACATCACAATCCCACAACCAGTACAGGTGCTTAGCCAATATACCGATTGCCAAAACTTTTACTCAACTAGAGAACTGAGTTGGTTATCCCCTCAATGATTAAATATAAGCAAGATAAACGAGAAAGGGAAAGGTGATCTACCAGGTGATGAAATCTTAGTTAGGCCTTATCTCAAGTGTACTTTGATTTTTTATTATTCAAGTGTTTTGGTTTATGTAACATTTATGATGCTACAATTAATTTTCTTGATTAATTAAGTTACTATAAGAACTAAGACAAGCAAGCAAACAATGGATGCAAGTTAATTTTAAACCAAAAGAAAAAATTTATATTTTTTTTATGAAAAAAAAACTAAAATGCACCTAAATACAACATGAAGATGCAATCCTAATCCTAGGATGAATTCTCTTTTGATATATTATAAATGCAAGAAAAAAAAAAGTTAAAATTTTTACTTTTTTATTTTCTAAAACAAAAGAAACTAAAACTTATGTTTTGAAAGAAAAGAATGCTTAATTTTCAAAAATGCAATTACATCTAAATGACATTTTAATAATGAAACTAAATATCCGAATATATCTATGAACCCAAGAAAACTCTAGGGTCCCACTGGGTGTGCCAAAATGTTTCTATCTATTTTTTTGGTTTTCCTTAGTTTTGAAAAGAAAGAAACCGGTTAACGGGTTTGTAGAAGAATACCTAGGTTCTGTGCACTCATTGAAGACCAGAATTTGTGAGAAATCTTTTGTAGTTAGGTAAGAATACCTTCACATAATAAAACACTTAAACACACTTATTTGTTAGACAATTAGATGGGTGGGTTTCCTAGCGTGAGCTAAGTCCTAGAAGCAAAAGCTTTCTAGGAGGCTATCAATCCACCTACTTTAGATAGTTAAGCTTATAAATAAAAAGGAACAAGACTTGTATTAAAATAAAAAATAATAAATTAAATAAAACAAATAATAATTAATTAATTAATAAAATTAAACACTTTTTTAAGATAGCTAAAATAAAACAACTAGTTCGATTAATACAAATAATGAAAATTAGATGAATCAAAGTGGTGGTTTTGGTTTGGTAATTTGGAAAGGTTCAAAATATAGATTGATTGGGGTTAATAAATGGTTGATATGGTAAAGGTTAATATTTTCAATAAGGCAAGAGAGATAAATGGTCAAGAAGGGACGAAGAAGGCAAAGGGGGAAATGGTCAAAAAGAGGACAAAAAGGCAAAAGGGTAAATGGTGATCAAGAAGGCAAAGGAATATGGAAGAGGGTAAAGAAGAAAGAAAGTGAAATAATAAATTCAAAGGGAAAAGAATAAATAAATTAAGATAACTAAATAACAAGGTTACCTCAATGCTTGAAGATGTTTGTTGATGAAGATTGGCTTGTTGAAGATTACTAATGATGTTGTTGTTAATGAAGATGGCTTCCAATTTTGGCAAATATTTGGATATTTTAATCCTTCAACATCGAAAATGATGACCTCATCAAAAATTAGAAAACCTTCAAATTGAATGCTTCCACCAAAAACTAACATAACCATGGGTAAAGGGGGAGGGTCATATTTATAGCATTTTATGTTGGGAGACATGACAAAGGAGAGGAATAGTGAAATATTGTGCCATTTTCTAAGTGGGATAATAAGTGGGCCTTAAAGACAAGAGTGGTGGGATTACCACTTCACAAGTGTGTCTCCCACTTGGCAAGAATGTCCAAAATAGGTTGGGATCATGCACATGTGCTCATATGGGTCTAAAATACTTTCCACCACTCACTTCCATCTTTTCCAAAGTACTTGAAAAGGAGCCCCACATGATTTGGATCCATTTTACAAGTGGATGGGTAAGTGGTCATGAAGGACAAATATGGTGGGACTCCCGCTTCATAAGTGTGTCTCCCACTTGGGAATGTCCAAAATAGGTGGGGATCATGCTCATGTTGTCATATGGGTAAAAAATACTCTCCACTACTCACTTTCATCTTTTCCCAAGTACTTGAAAAGGATCCTCACATACTTCAGTGTCACTTTAATACATGGAGACAAAGGATTATGTTGAATCATGGCCCATTATGGAGAAATTTTCCATAATTCAAAAGTGGGACCCTTGTGATGCTTAATGATGCCATTAAGCACTTTGGATGAGGGTCCCAAGTGGGGTATGATGTCCCACTTCAGGATACATCACTTTCAAGCCATGTCACTTGCCATATCATTATTAAGTCACCCACAATGTCACATGCCATGTCAATATGAATAGTGACAGTGGGTCCTATGTTGAATAATGATTATGAGTAGTCACTTGGAATAGGTTGATGGGTTGGGATAAGGGTCAAGAAGGGTTAGGTGGTCCCTAGTGTGGGCCTAAAGCATTCAAACATCTACACTTGCAAGTGTGTAGTTTTCTAGTGTCTATGATTTTAATCAATTTTTTGCTTTTTGGGATTAAGTGTTGGCTAAATTCATCCAAGTACACTTGCCTTAGATGACTCTTATTTGGGCCTCCCAAGAGATTTGTGTCATAGGTTTTTTTATGAATTCTTTTTAATGTTTCAAGGTAAGACACATGTCATCCTCTAGCTAACTGAGGAGTAATGTCAGTTTGGTCTACAATATAGTCAATGTCATGATAGAGTGATGTTATCATATGGCATCATCTCGATGACCCATGATCCTAGGGAGGATCATATAGTTTTCAAACCCTCTGGGTAAGTTGGATCATAGTATGATACCATGTGGGATCATCCTAGTGATCATCTATCCTTGAGATGACTGTACGAGGAGTTTTGCCTCTGGGAAAGTGGGTTAATAGGATGTTACCATATGTCATCATCCTAGTACCACATGATCCTAGAGATGATTGTATAGGAAAAAATGACTCTAAGCTAGTAAAAGAGTGAGATTCTACCACATGGCATCATCTTAGTGAACTTCTATCTCAGAGATGTTGATGTACTTTGTAAAGCATCTAGGCAAGCAGGCTCATGGGATGCTATCACATAGCATCATCCCATTGACCTACTATCTTGGGAAAGTCCATGTAGGTTGAAAATAATTTAATAAAGTGAGTGAGTGGGATATGGTCACATGACCAAATCCTGTTTCTTTGTTATTATGAAGGAATACGTATCATATGTAAATCCTATAGGTGAGTAGGTTAGCAAGATGTTTCCAAATGGCACAATCACATTGCTCCATAACCTCAAGGATGTCATGGTGGCACTATGGAGTGGTAAGGAAATAAGTAGTGGATTATCACCATGTGGATCCTATCACGTATTCACCCCAAAGGTGATAGGTGGAAACAATGGCCTCAATAACCTAAAGGGAAGTGGATGTGTCCATATAGGCTACCAAAGTTAACATGTGGAGCCTAGCTTTGTAATCAGTGGCTTGAATCAAATATGATAGTCATCTCAATGTCTTCAATGAAATAATAATTTGGCATGAGATTGAGAGGATTTTGGAGTGTGAGATTGAATTATTTATGGTGGACATATATTAAATTCACCATGGTAGCTGTAGGATTAACCTTTATATATTTTGTGGCTTGGATGGATTTTGGTATCCATCCTTGTTTGATAGTGGTTTATTGGCAATAATTGTGTATTGTGCCTATTTTTTTTATTAAAAAAAGGGAATGATAAAACACATCTAAGAGAAATAAAAATGAGTACATAAGAGATAATAAACACACATGGAGAATAAAAAGAGAAGGAGAACACATAAAAAAAATGTTAGTATGGATAAAACAACAATAAAAACATTACAACAATAAGCTCTATACTAAAATTAGACGACTACATAATGTACCACATTGATTTTTTTGTACATGAAGCATGCATGCATCAAAATCAAATTAACTTTGAATCATATTCCTACACTTACCTTTGAGAAGGAAGGATGAATAATTTGGATGCTTGGATAGGCTTCACTCATGTCTTAGTGATTCTAGTGACTTTGTCATGTACTCACAAATAATATTGAATGCATGCAAGTAGTAATTGTCTCAATATATCAATGAATAGAAAAAATTGGAAATATGAGAATATGAATGAATATACCTAATGGTACACAGCCCATGATTTCACTATTTAGTACTAAAACTAAAATTTAAAATTTGGAATCTAGGCACTAATGAGTATAAAGGAACTTAGGAAGCTTAAGGATTTTACATAAAATATTAAAAACTTAGGTCTTGTTAATTATTAGAGACGTAATCATTTGGTGCTTATTAGTACAACTTTATCAATAATAGTCCTTGAAATATTGAATATGGGTGTAGAATTCTAAATAAGTAAACTTGGTACTATCTTGACCATGTTTGAATTGGCAATAAACATATGAATCTTATCTACATTTATTCCTAAACACTCACTTATCTATGAGCCTAACATTTAAAATTTTATATTAGTCACCTATAATACTTTCCTAATATGAAATTTAAGAAAAAAACCATCCTAATCAGATTGTAGTCTAATCCTAGATCATTATTTCCTCTCGTGAATTTTTGGTTAGAGTGGACTGATCCAAATTTTGGATTTGTCCATCTATTTAAGAATTGTCTATTCACCTTGTAATGCTAATTTTATAAAATTAAAATCATTCATATGGGTTATCCCATATGCTTCATATATCAGTGGCATGGAAATTTACCCAAAGAGTCATCTATTTAAGCATAATAGGTCTATGTTTGTTCTTATCTATCACTAATCAAGGAATCATCTATCATTCATAGGAAATATATTTCACATTGAGAAAAATAACACTAAATATTTAAAATTAGAAATCAAAAAATATGAGTAGGCCTTATCCAATTCTAAGTCACCTCAAGCCAAGCCAAGATAAAATATTATCAAGTATCAAAAGCCAAGTTACAATATTTCATTCATACTAGCATATCACTATTGGACATATACACCTTAGGGGAAAACCTACACAAGGTTTTATTTACCTCCTTAGAGTATTGGATATGTATTTTGTACTCAAAAATTGATTAGAGAGTGATTAGTGTTAATTCAACCAATTACTCTTCCCTATATTTATATGCTAACCTAGTGTTGGAGTTAGAGTTACGATTTGGAGCAAAGAGATGAGGAAAAAATTTGTTTTATAAAAAATGAAGACTTATAAAATTATAAAAAAACACCTATAAACATAGGTAAATGATTCAACCTATCACGACCTAGCTCTACCTTCTCATACGATTCTGGTATCCTATAGATGATCTTGATTGCCATAGGAGTCCATATATTTAAGTGTCCTATGCAGTTATAGTAGTTTATTCCATAATATATTGTAACATAACTATTATAGAGCACACTTTATGACTATAAAGATAAATTTAAAAAAAATAGGACCTAATATCAACTAATTTGTTTTCTACCTTGAGGTCTGGATCATTTGAATAGCTAGTAAGTGTAATAAATTAATAGTTTACTTTAAAATCTACCTAGTTTGGATATATTATATATAATCTAAGTATCCTAAGTTGTATCTTGTTTAGATTCATTTAATATAAAATAAGGTAAAAGATATTGCTGAACTTGATCTATGTCTTGAGCATGTTAACCATTAGTTTTGACTTAGGGTTCCTTTTTGTTTATAGGGTTTCATATCTATGTATTCAGGCATATTTATTTTTGAATCTAATTTATGAATTCTTCTTATTTTCATAATAATAATGGAAAATATCATTTACATGGATGTTAATAATGTTAGAGTAGGTTGTTTACCTTAGCTCATGTTCACCTAGGTGCTTTATGTTTTCTTTTATTTAATTATTTTCGCTCACTTTTGTGTGGATATTTCAATTATCTTATTTTAAATATTATGAAATATTACATATTTATCTCTTAGATATTATGGTGATATTTTCTAGTTGTTTCTATCCTCTAGGGATAGTTATATCTTAGTCCTAGGTTAGATCTATTATCTTGATATCTTAGCTATAATTGATCTCTTAGCTTGATCTCTTAGTTATTATTGATCTTTCTTGTATATATATACAAGGGTCAATAATTGTATTTGACAAGTTTTTGAGATATAATATATGATAATGCTACTCTTTGTTTTTCATATATGTTTGCAAGTCTATGATTTCAGATTCTCTTTGATGTGATGTTTTATTGTTAACACTGAGATTTTGTGTCTTGGAATGCTTTGCTTTTTTTTGCTTTCATGGAAATCAAAGTGATAGATGTTGAATCCATCCTTTTGTGAGTTTTCTAAAATGAATTGAATTTTATCTTGGAATAGTGGAGGTGTAATATGGATAGAAGCTACATGAAATCCTTTTAATAGTTTTTTACATTTCTATTTTTATTTTTTATACAACATGTACGAACTAGCTATGTCATTATTTTTTTTGTGGGCACTTTTCTTTCGTGTAACTAGTTTTTCTCTCAAGAGAAATTCCACGAGGAAACCATAGTGTCTTTTTGGCTACTTCTACATGTTTTTATGTCATCCTAGGTATTATTTATTATAGGCATGCTTATGTTATATATCCACACATGGCAAAATGATGATGGTCAATAAAGTGTCAAATTCTAGATAACATCAACATAATAGATCAATGTCTAGGAAATTTTCAATTTTAGATCATCAGACAAGGGCATTATTCATCTCAAGTTTCCCTCTCTTTTATGGGTGATGACAATTCCACATTAATAAAATCAATCAAAATTGAGGAGCTCTCATCCTCACCTTTAACCGATTTGTCATATGGTATGTCACATGGGGGATGGGGGGGGGGGAGGGGAAAGGTGGTGGTGGGGCAGGGGGGGCGGGGGGGGAAGGGAGAGGGGGGCAATGGGGCTTAGTTTTTATTTGTATTAGTGGGGGATTAAGTATCAAGCTCATTTTTAAAAAAAATTCTCCAAGAATTTAAATGTTTTCCAATCATTTAAATTTTGTGCATTTATATTTAATCTATTTAATATGGGAAATATATATTAACTATATCTTTTGATCAGCAAATCAAAATTGAGTGTTATTTTTTTTCAAAACTATGTCTTTTTATTTGTGGTCTATTGGTGCCATTTATTTTTTAAAACACACTAAATTATAAAGTGCCAAATTTTGGAATATTGATTATTTTCATTAGGAAACTTTAAATTTTTAAGAGGGGGACCTTTTTTGGGAGGGTTCATCTACATCCTATCTTTCTCCTTATTTTTTTAAAATGGATTCCCATTCTTTGAGCACATAAAATCCTCAAATTACAACACTTGGAAGATCAAAATTAAGATACACTTGTAGCTAAAAGGCTTGTAGAGAGTTGTGTTTGGTGACTTTCCTCACTTTATAGATGAAGAAGTTATTTCCTAGATTACATCCATGCAAGATGAGGCTCTTTGCATGATTAACCTCCATGTTTTAGACATTTTACAATCCTATGTCACTTGTTTCACATCATCCAAGGAAGTTTAGTATAATTTTATAGCCTTATTTGGGAAGGATACTAAGTATTATGGGTCTTTTAAACCCTCTTTTAATCCACCTCCTTCTATTCCACTTCCTTCTCCTATTGTAAGTAAGGATTTATCTTTTGATGTTGACACAAATGTCATTTATACTAGTAGTGAGAATTAATTTTTTGATAGTGACATGGGCATGGAACTATTGACACTTCCATCTTCTCTTCCTTGTTAGTATCCACTCTTTTCTAGTAACATTGATCAGGATTCCTCTTCATTTTGTGAGGACATATTTCTTGTCAGTGATTCAGATGAGGCATTATTTCCTCATATACCTCTCTCTATTCCTCATCCTTATATTATTAGTGAGGTCTTGATTGTTTTTTATGAGGAATATTCATGATTTACTCTTCATGATATTGAATATGCTCCACCTCTTTCTCTAATTCTTCCTACACTTTGTGATTCATATCTTGTTGTTGTACCTAATACTATATTTTTTGTTTATCCCACATTGGATCCAGTTGATTATGTGATTGGTTCTTCTGAGAAACTTACTCTTGGCATTGGCTCTCGTCTCTTCCTCTCACTGGGCCACATAGGTGGAGGTCTTGGATAAATCTTACAAGGTATAGTCTCTCATATTCAACCTATTTTTGGGTATGGCCACAATGGCATTGGTCTTTCCATAGGTGATGTAAGTGTCTAAGTGGTAAAATCTAGTTAACTGTGGGCTTGGATGCCTAGGTGATGTCTTAGCGATGCTCTTGGTATGTCTAGGAGTGGGTCAGATCCATACAAAATATGGAAAAGGATCAAAAGAGGCCTTAAGATAGGTCTATGTCTAAGCTAAGAATAAAGTGTTCTCAAGTGACACTCATTGCACTAAAGTGACATTTCAAATGACTCTAAGAATAGTTAATAGTCATTATATAGGAAAAAAAGTGTGAGTAGGGTATATTTCAAAATTGAGTAAATAGTCTATGATTGCATATCGACTATGAATTTTCCTTCAATATTCAAGTGGGAAAATCTTACCAATTACACTTTAACTATTTGTATGGAAAAAAAAAATTATTGATTATAATTTAGATGAAATAGAAAGAAAAAAAGAAGAGTGTGAAGATATATTCATATATTCAAATTCTTTTCTTATTTTATATGGTAGGATTCCTCATCAAAAATTGGTTTTATTTGATATTCAAGTATTATGTTGTCATTTCATTTATTATATGGATTTGATATTATTTGAAAGTGAATTTTGTTATTATATTTATGTGACCTAATATATTAAGATAGATTATTGTGATTCTACTTTTGTAACTTAATAAATTTATTACACTATGAATCTAATGAAATTTTTAGATATGTCTATGGAATTCAAAATTTTAATAAATCATTTTATAATATTTAAATTGAATATGTCCTAGATTTTATTCATTTTTTGATATTTCACAAGATAGATAATTTATAAGGATGAGATCAATTATTTATCTAGTTGGCTAGTTTTGTCATTAAACGTATCCAATACATAAATATCATCATTGTTGACAATAATATTATAACACAACAAAATGAGACAAAAATAATGTCAACTCAATGAAAAATATTTTAGAGGCTTAAGAGATTCACAACTCAACTGTAAATCAAGTTTTCAAAGTTTATCATACTAGGTATGAGGCCCTTCAACTGGGTCTCATGATATTATGATGTGGGGTTTGAAATTATTATATCCTTAAAAGATTCATAATTCAAATTTAAATCAAGGTTTGGAATTATATCAAATTAGGTATGAACATATCTAACTTTAAAAGGTTTTGGTTTTGTGATTGTCAAAAAAAAATGATAAATTCTCCACTATGTCTATTCTAAAAGAAGAAAATAACTTGATAATTGTATAGCCACTTCCTTATATATTTTATGCCCTAGTAAAAAACATCTAGGAGATTTAGTTTTGTCTCTCTATGATTCTATACAACAAAGGCCATGTGCCCTTTGTTTTTATTTTTATTTTATTTTTGTTCATTTATCTCCTAAAACTCCATGGTTTTAGGCTTGAAGGATCTAAACCTAACATTAAGACCTGCACTAGACTGGAACACATCTTTTACTAAATTTATAATTTTTTTTTACCTTTGTGGATATATATATATATATATATATATATACACACACACACACACACACATATACATATATACATATACATACATACATATATGTATATATGTATATGTATATATTTATGTGTGTGTGTGTGTGTGTGTGTGTGTGTGTGTACACATGCACACACACACACACATATATATATATAGAGAGAGGAGAATGTAGTTTCTGAATATATAATTTTTTTAATGTTAAAATATCTTTTTTAATTATTACTTAATTTCTAGACAACACACCTCACTATGGTTTACACATATATTATTACAATTAAATTTATAACTTTTTACCATTAATCAAAATTTTATAACACTTATATCTCAATAATATACACATCATTAGCTATGTCTTTAGTATTATATATATATATATATATATATATATATATATATATATATATATATATATATATATATAGACACACACACACACACACACACACACACACACACACACACACACACACAAACGAAGTTAAGGTCAAAAAAGTTGTATATGTATACTTGTACCCTTAATTTTAAAACTTTCTTGACTTATAAAATTAATTAAAAAATATATTAATCAAAAAATATAAAATATATATATTCTCAACAATATTCAACCTTTTATCTATTCATGTATGTGATTTTATATGAAAAATTATTTTTTTACTCTAAAAAAAAGTGTATTCATATAGATGCACTATAGTTATGTTTTCACAAAAGCTTACCATTTCATTGTCAAAAATGCATCGATATCCCATACCTTTCTCATCTAGGTATTAAAAAAATTATATATCTAGAAAATGCATTCAAAATTTCACAATTCATTCTCTTAAGTTATCATAAAATTCTTTTTCCAAATATCTCAAAAATTCTCTCCAAGTTTATGTATTACTATTTTGACAAAAATGTCAAACTTTTAGCCTCCCTTCCCTATCCAACGCAAAACCCCACCCCCCATCCTACCTCACCTTGTATACCATTACTTTGCACGCACCCATTGGATTTTTATTCAATAAATTTAGGGGGAAAAAATATTATATCCATACTTTGTCTTCATTACTTTAATATGTATGCACACACACATTACATAGGGGGAAAATGTATAAACCTAAAAGCCATTTCATACCACTAGTCTAGGATGGTGGTGTGAAGGACAAGATAATAAACTAGTATGATATCTTAAAATGCATCAATGTGTAAAACACCAAGAGATATACATATCGAGGTGCCTATTTTGGATTCATCACATACCACATTGATTGATGACTTCATTTCCTTCTCCAAAAAACAATCCCTAACTAGTGATAAATGGGTTACATTTTTATCCACCATTACATTTGGTTTTAGAAAATGTTTCCAAGAAAAATCGCATTCTTCAAATGCTGAAGATATTAAATTTTTTGATCAACTTCTCAAAGAAAGAAGAAAATAATTCCATATGATAGTGAAATTTAAGTTTGAAAATCCACAATGACAATGAAATGGATGTAAAAGTTATGGCCTAACATTAATTTTTATGATGTCATGAACATTATATCCCACCACCACCATTCCTAGTTTTCATAATATAATGCCTATCAATGCAATTAGCCAATACCCTATTGTTTTAAAATTAAAATGAAATAATATAGAATATGTTACATCAAACCATTACACAATATTCATAACTCATAAAATATATCATTATAATGCTCTTTTATTAACCATGAAAATGTGTTTTACATATGTGTAAAATGAACCAAAATGTTGAGAATAATAATTCCATTGATTAGAGATTATAGATGAATATCCTAGCTAATTTATATAGCTAGAATAGGGAAGATGATGTTAAAATAAAGGGTGTAAGAGAACCATATATGTATGTTTCTCCATTCCATGTATCCTTCAAGGTTTAATTCAAGTGTGTGTTGGTGTGTGTGGTTGGGTGTGTGTGTGCACACACACAAAAGTAAGATTAATTACAATAAATATTTCTTATAAAGCAGTTATATTCTATAAAAATTGAGAATTGAAAAATTATTTTAATTTGTTTTGTTTTACATAGCATATTCATGTGTATTGGTTTTTATCATTTACATTAGTATATTTTACACTTTGTTTTATTGTAGATATAATCAGGGTGGAATCAACTTAAGGTAGTACTGACTAATTCTGGACTTCAACTCTAATAGAGATGGCACTAGTATGTGACACATCAGATACCTTTTGTTTGTGTTTTAACATAGGTATATCTTATTAGGGTGGTGTCATTTTGGGAGATCTAATCTAGCTGGTAATAATCTTTGGAGAGTTAATTAGAGGGATGGCAATCTTTGGATAAACAATATTAGTTACATGAATTGAGGATACTTTTTATTTCTCCGTATTTATTTTTAGTTTCCATTATTTTTTTAATAAATAAATAATAAAATATTATAATAGAATAAATAATATTAAACTAGTTATATTGTAAGATAAAAAAGACAATCAGATAAGAAAGAGATGGGAATACTTAAAACACATTAAACTAGTGAAAAAAGAGTGAGTGAGATTAAGTACTCAACTACATAAGTTTCTTTATAGAAATTAAATAAATTGTATTACAATAGTTTTATTAGATTATAAAATACAAAAAGACCAAAAAGATCTGAGGACACTTCATACACATTAGATAGTGAATAAAGAGTGGGTGAGGTTTCTTTCAAAAATGAGTAATTAGTCTATGATTACCTGTTGGTACTAAAGTTTCCTTCAATATTCATACAAGGTAAATTTTACCAATTAGACTTTTACTATCTAAGGAAACAAAATTTATTGGTTGTAATTAAAATTAAACAATAAGAAAGAAAGAAGAGTCTGAAGTTATACATAGGATATTCTATTAGGATAATAATAATTCTAGATTTAAATTTTATTCTTATTATTTATGGTAGGTTTTCCCATCGAATTAGTTTAATTTTATATTCATCTTTCCACTGTCATTTCACTTATATTGTGTGGATTTACTATTATTTACAATTTAATGTTTTTATTCTATTTATTTGAACTATCATATTAAGATTGATTGTTATAATTATGCTTTTATGATTTAATAATTTATTTATTTTATTTAATTGAAACCCTACTTTTTACATAGATTAGCTGTACAAAATTTTTACTTGGGTTAGCACCAAAGATTAAGGAGTATCCATTCCACCATATATACCTAGGGCATGATCCCAACCTCATCCATTTTAATATACCTTAATATTTATACCTTAGTGGATGGCTAGGCAACACCTTTTCCACCATAATTCTCTTCGTTGGACTACAACCCACTTGATAAAATTTATTACACTATAACTCTAATGAAAATTTTAGATATGTCTATAGTATTAAAAGTAAAAACAAATCTGTTTACTTCCTAAAATCTTGGTTTTCTCTTCTTTCCCTTGGTGGAAGTACTTTAAATGGTATGTTGACACCCCTTTCCAAAATTACACTATTTTTAAAGCTTATGGTTGGCTATCATTGATAATCTTAACACCATATGGGTTATTCATTCACCCATGTCTATTTGGGGTAGGCACCTTCAAACTATTTGTTCTGCCTGTATCAAACCTAAGCTTGCTCATTTTTCTTGGTGGATACTATACCAAGGGGTTACTATTGGGAGAAGGTTAGTGTAATTTGTGGTTGTTCATCCCTTATGCCCCTTATATTGACATTTATAGATACTCATGCACTTTATGGGTATTTTATGAAGGCTCAAGTTGCCTGTAATTGGATTCATAACTTATTTAGGCATTTTCACCTAGAGCCTTTCACTGGGATACATATTATCCTATGATGCCCCATAAGTACACCCAAGTTTGGCATGCTTTCAAAGTGTAAAAATCATATTGGATATGGAAATAGATGAACTCATCTTTATTTTATAATGTTGTTGTTCATATGGTTATCCATAATGTTCTTCTATAGATTCAAGTGTAAAATAATTGTGGCTATGCATTTTAATTAATTTTAGTGCCTACTTCATCACTATGGTGATGCATCATGTAATGTGGCCAATGTTCTACCTTCCCCACCTATGAAATCACCACCAAGAGGTAGATAAGGTACTCTTTATGGTGGCCATTTGTGTAGTCATTCATGACATAATTTTTAAAATCATGGCCCAAAATCTCCTCAATGATTATAATCTCCACCCTCAAATTCATATGGAGGCTAGGGCTCTCTGCGTATATGAGCTTAGGGGTGGGGATCTTTACCTCCATGGTCTCATGGGTGGGTTTCTCCTCTTAAGAATGCTTAAGTTGATAGACTGTCACTTCTATAAAAATCTTTCGCTTTGTTGGCTTTGACTATTTATCCATGCCACATGGATCAATATGCAAAAGTATAATATGAAGGAGATCAAAAAAATTATGGTACTATTTGGGCCATGTCACTAGAGGGAAAGATCTTTTAGATTTAGTTTGGGGAAATCCACTAGATCAAGGGCCCCCTTCTGATGACTTATTTACTATTTTTACCTAATTACCTCTCATTTGTTGATTCTATAGAACTTTTATAGGCTTGGACTAGTTGTTTTCATTTGTGCTCCTATGCTTGACCTAGTTATTTTTATTTTCTATTCCTAGGCTTGGCCTAGTTTATCATTGTGGTGTGTTCTCTACCACCTTCTCTTTTATGAATAAAATTTTAAATGTTGAAATATTAATATCTAATAATATAAAATATATTTCATTAAAATAAAATCCACTAATAAATCATTTTTATTATTGAAATTGAATTTATCTCGGATCACATGATTGAATGAGAGTGAAATGCGAGGAAGGAATAATATCAATTCAATTAAAATCAAATTTACTTTTATGCAGTAATAAAAATGAATATTAAGACTATATGGTGGGGTGGAAAAATCCACTATATTTTTTATGTTTTATAAATAAAATTATAACATGATCTAAAAATAATCCCTCTTTGAGATTAGTGAAAACAATTGGAGTTCCAAAGTAATTTCTAAAGAATATATATCTTTTTATAAATGGAAAAATATTGATTAATAATTTATGAAACAAATTTTATATTAGTTTCTCCCCTGATAAATATCTAGACACCCTATCATAAGGATATTTAATATCATTTAGATGATCTATTGATTAATATCAAATCCCACAACTTGATGTTACCATTAAAGGAAATGGATGATCTGATGCATAGCAAATATTTTTTATTGTATACTTGAAATAATTGCATGGAATCACTAAATTACATAGAATTTTGACATCTCTAACCATATTTAAAAAAAACATATAATAGATTTATAATACTGAATAATCATGCATCTAAATTAGTGATCTCCTTTGGCTAAGTAACCACGATTAAGGGGCATCCATGCTATCAAAATCACCCAATGCATGACCCTAGCCTTAACCACTTAATTCTCTATGTTAATTATCTAGAGGGAATTTTACCTTAGTGGATGGACATAAACAACCATCATCCTCACTAGTTAGATGAAAAGCCCTTCAATGTAGTAAATAATTTGGGTTATATGGAATTTGAAAAATAGATTTCTTGAAAAAGAGAGCCTATAAGAAAAGATAAAAGGAGTATTATTTAAAAATATAATATATTTTAACAGAAATATTATTAAATATGTTTGAATTTGGTTCCTTTTTGATGTGATGAGAGAACTGAAGTTCAGTTTTATTTCAAAAAACCTATAGGGTTTAGTGAACCCACTTCTCTCGGGGTACTAATTTAGTAATTCATTTTGGTTTAATTGGTCCAAATATCATGCACGTGTCTATGGGGTCCTTAAGTGAGTATCTCATTTCATGTTTTTTTTGAAACATATGTTCTCTAGTACTTTTTATGAAGAGTAAACTATCACATCCATATGGAAATTATCTTTTCAGAGCATAGTCCTATCACTTATAAAGTGGAGTGGGGTAGTGGTCATTTCAAAGTGCCATGAAATAAAAAAAATTCAATGCATCCCTTTATTTCCATGATGCTACCATCATCTCATCTATATATTTTGGAACCTTACACCATTTATGATTTATGTTTCCAATTAAATTTAATGGTGTAATAAGGAAATAATTGGTAATATCACCTTCGTCTACCACTACATTAAATAAATTAATCATGTGTGAAAGTATTTCAATGTTTCTATGCTCAAATAATAACAAATAATTTATTATCTTATTGAGAATAATCCATTTTATACTATTTTAAATCCATGAAATCTTCTCTCAAGCATAAAATAAAAGTTTTAAAAAGCTATATGATCAGAGAGGCACAAATCTGAGATCTCCTACATTGGATCAAAATTGAGGACTGGGTCTTAAAATAATTTTTCAAATCCCTCAAGGCTGAATAAGCAAGTGAGAATATTAAATCCATCAAGCTTGATCATTAGCATCTCATCAATCTACCTAAAATCTCCTTTGCTTTTATTGACCACTATAAGCTAGTGTTCCAAGCCCAAATAAAGATAATGGAACACACACATGCATTACATGAATGTTTAGATGTGGTGCTTACACAACTTAGTCTTACAAACTAGACACTTAATGATACACCTATAACTCTTGATAAACTCTTTCATGCATTAAAATCCATGGCCAATTACAAATCCCTTTATAATGATGGTTTCCCTTGTTAATTTTACAAAGTTACTTGGCATTTTGTAGGG
>JARHVA010007381.1:515000-652500 GCA_037957365.1 Torreya grandis
AAATTTATGTGTCCACATTTAACACATTTATTCTATCAATGAAATTTATAGAGTAAAGGAGAAATATTAGAACTTTAGAGTATATAATACACTCTGTCTTTGAGTGAATACTTCAATTTTGTAGGGAATTCAAATTTATCAAACCCTGAAACAATTCATGAATTAGTCATTTTGTTCATTTGAAAATTTAAAAAGCTTTGAAAAGTTTAAAATAGAGTAAATAAGTACACCTATATGTAGGTGAAACCAAATTACTATGTAACCTATAATTTATAATGGAAAATTAAGCCCCCACATTGAAACAATTTGATAATGTAATCTAGTGGCAAATTAAGAATAATCAGGTCCTGATTTTGAATAACTATTAAAGATTTTGAGTTGGAAAGATGAATTATTCTAATTCTAATGAAAAAGGGCATAGTACCCAATGTACTAACTTGAAAAATTGGAACCATGATAGGCTCTTTAGAAGTGATTCCAAGGTCAATAAGTGTCATTAGACTCAAATGTAGACCACCCACACATATTCAAATCACACCACTATAAACAGATCTAAATTCTAGACTTGCATGATGGAAAGAGAATGAATAATGTTCATGTTCCCATCATGACCACATTGCTCATAGAATTTGCTTTTAAATTAATATTTTGAATTTGAATTTGCATATTTTACTCTTTTGAACATTGAAACTTTAAATTCTTTGCACTTTGACTAAGATTGATAATGAATAAGTATCATACTCACTTTAAATATTTGTCAATTATATATAATGTTATGCATCTATATGCTCAATTATAATTTATGTTTTTAACCTATATATTTTCTCTTGTAATTTTTTTTGTATTCTCATATAATGTGTATGTAATAAATTAAGATAGATCTATATATTATTTGTCTTAATAAATCTAAGATCAGATAAGGTAATCAACTAACATATATTGGAATACTATTTATATCTAGAGCATGACTAAATTAGATACACTAAACCTAATTCAGGGAGAAATTATCACACAACACTAAAGGAGATGGTTCCAAAACCTATAGGTGTTAGGAACCCGTGCTTTACCCGTATTAGTGTAATAATTGCTATGGACGCATATGCTTTTTAAGTCATCCCTTAGAGCTTATTTGAATTATCCCACATACAAGGGAAGTAGTAGTTGTTAGAATAGAGTTAGTATATAAGTAAGTGTTGAGGCTGAATAAAGGCATCCCCGAACTGTTATTTATAAGAGTTATTTAATTTTTGTATATGTTGATTAAATCTGTTATAAGAGGTAATCTATTGTAGGAGGTTCTTCATGTCTGGTATCAGAGCACTTTCTTGGCTTTGTGGGTAGATTTGGAGCAATTTTTTTTTCAAAGCAGGGCTTCCAAGAGCTGCGCCATTTTCTGGCAAGAAATTCTTCATTGCAGGTTCCATCATTTCAGATTGGGTAAATACCTATCCACTTAACTATGGGAAGTGCTTGGGCATAAGCCCTAAAACTCATTGTGAGGAGTACCATAGGAACCCTGAAGTAGCTGGCCCATTGAGAGGCCCTGCCAACAAAAAGGGCAACGACCCCATCTTAGTTGACTAGATCCCACCCGTGAGGTAAACCAAAAGCTGTTGTTAAGGGGTAAACCCGCGGATCAAAATTTTTGGAGAGTAGTACTCGATCAGATAGCGTTGGTGGCCAGAGAGAATTTAAAAAATCCTTTAGGTAGCCAAACAAACATGGGGTTCATATCCAACTTATCAGGTTCAAAAAGCAAACAACAACATATCCATAGTGGATGATATTTCCAACCACACAGTTGTAGACAATCCATTCCTGAAGCAGCCAAAAAAAAAATATAGCAAAAGAGAAAAAAATAGCAGCAAAAAAAAACATCAGTAAAAAAAAGGATCCCCAACTATTAACAACTGGTTATAGTCACCACTCATGCTGGCACAAAAATCATGGAGGAATAAATCACTGCATTGAAATCTCAAGTTACAGAGTTAACTAATATGATGGATGGCTTGAATCAACATAATAACATCTTGCTCAAAAGAGTGCAGAAGGAGGAGTCTTCTTCAGAGCATCGCTCCTTTGCTTCCAACTTCTTTTGTGGTCCTAAGCTAGACTTTCCATGGTTCAATGGTATAGATCCTACAAGATGGATATGCCGAGCTAAACAATTCTTCAACCTCCACAATACTTATTCTACAAACAAAGTCCCAATTGCTTCCTTTCATCTGGAACAAGAAGCACTTCAGTGGTACCTTTGGTATCTCAAGACAAATGATAAACTCGATTGGTCAAATTTTGCATCCTTAATTTTGGGTAGGTTTGGTCCCTCAGCATTCGAGGATTTCATAAGAGCTCTCACCAAACTCCATCAAACAAGTACTGTTCATGAATATCAGCTTGAATTTGAAAAACTCACTAATCACACTGAAGGGTTATCAGATGACTTTTTCAAAAGTTGCTTTGTTAGTGGCCTTAGAGAGCCAATCTCCTCAGAGGTAAAAATGTTTCAACCTAAAAATATGATGGATGCTTTGGGTCTGGCTAAGTTAGCAGAAGATATAATCTCCATACAACGTCGACCTCCCACCTTTTTACCAACAAAGAACATAGTCAATCAGCGGACAACCATCACCACACCAATCAAGCACCTGATTGAGGCAGAGATGTGGGCTCATAAAGAAAAAGGATTATGTTAAAATTTTGATGACAAATGGGTTAAGGGTCATAGGTGCATCCAATAAAAACTTTACTTGCTAGATGTGAAGTCACCACTAAAATAGGACAACGAGCTTGACATTCTAGAATTTCAAGATGCTCAAGATGAATCTGACACTAAAGAGGACCCAGTGGTTTAAGAGACTCAACCTGAGATCTCAGTACATGCACTAGCAGGTGTCATTACTCCCTAAACCATGAAGGTCAAAGGGTGCTTCAAAAAGATCCCTGTCACAATCCTCATTGACTCGGGCATTACTCACAATTTCATCGATCCTCACATTACTAAGGTGGTAGACTACTTTATATACCCTTGTTCTAGCTTTGAAGTCATGATTGCTAATGGGGGCACATTGCCATGTAAAGGGAAGTGTCAAAATGTGTGTCTTGCAATCAGCAATTATAATTGTCACTCTGATATGTTTGCCCTAACCTTAGGAGGGTGTGATGTGGTTTTAGGGGCACAGTGGCTTCACACATTAGGACCTATTTTGTGGGACTTCTCTGAGCTTTGGATGTAGTTCATAGATAATGGTCAGAAGGACACCTTAAAAGGGTTATTATCAAGATCTTCTAGGATCATCAGTTCTCATCGCATGGAATTTTTTTTGAAAAAAGGCTCACATGGGGTCATTGCATAGCTGCATTCCATTCAACTCCGACCCCCCACTACTTCTAACCACCCTATAGACTTACAATCCATACTCGACAAGCATGCAACCATTTTTTAGAACTAGTAGGGTTACCCCGTTCAAGCCCTGAAGATCACCACATTCCTCTCCTTTCAGGAAGCATCCCACCCAACATTCGGTCATATCATTACCCCCATCTACAAAAGACTGAAATTGAGAACTTAGTCCGAGAACTCCTCATGTCTAGAGTTATTTGCCCCAGCACCAGCCCATATTCCTCCCTAGTGCTTATTTTCCACAAAAACAATGGGTCATGGTGCATTTGCATTGACTTTCAAGACATTAACCACCTCACTATCAAGGATAAATTCCCAATTCCTATCATCGATGAGCTTCTTGATGAGCTCCATGGGGCCAAATTCTTGTCCAAGTTGGATCTGCATTCTAGCTATCACTAAATTCAAGTGCATCCTAATGACATTGCCAAGACATCCTTCCATACACATGAGGGTCACTATGAGTTCCTTGTCATGCTATTTGGCCTTACAAATGCCCCTTCCATTTTTGAAGCACTCATGAATAAAATCTTTCGGCCTTTTCTCTGTCAATTTATTTTAGTTTTCTTTGATGACATTTTGATCTACAACCACACATGGGGTGAGCATCTCCAACATATTGATAGGCATTACAATTGTTAGCTGACAATCAATTATGTGCCAAGCAATCAGAGTGTTCATTCGGTCAAGAGAAAATTGACTATTTGGGGCACATTATTTCAGCCAATGGGGTTCACGTGGACCGAGAAAAAATTAGTGCTATGCAGAATTAGCCTCAACCAACCACCCTCAAGAGCCTTCATGGTTTCTTAGGCTTGATAGGATACTATCTCAAGTTCATCAAAGATTATGGAAAGATCGTGGCTCCTTTGACTTCCTTATTGAAGAAGGATGCTTTCACCTGGGGTGCAACAACTGATCAGGCATTCATCCAACTCAAACAGGTTATGTGTAGTACACCAGTTTTGGCACTACCAAACTTCACCAAAACTTTCACCATCGAAAGTGATGTGAGTGGCATCGGCTTGGGTGCTATTCTTCTCTAAGAGGGCTGACCAATAGCCTTCACTAGCAAAGCCCTTTCTAGCCGCAATTTAGCTTTGTCTACATATGAAAGGAAATGATGGAAATTTTACATGCAGTACAAAAATGGAGATCCTACTTATTGGGAAACCATTTTTGCATCAAAATTGATCATCAGAGTTTGAAATATTTCTTGGAACAGTGGGTCTCATCCCTAGCTTAACAGAAGTGGGTTAGCAAACTCATGGGTTATGATTATGAGATCACCTATAAGAAGGGAAAAGACAATGTTGTGGCTGATGCTCTCTCAAGAACCTTCAAGGACCAGCCTTCCCTCTCTGCCATCTCCATGTCCATTCCTAAATGGTTGGAATCTATCCAACAAGGGTATGCAAATGATCCCTCCTTATGCCACCTCATTCATCAACTGGCCATTAACCCCTCTGCAGTACCACATTATTCATGGGACGATGCTTCTCTATGATACAAGGGTTGTTTAGTGCTTCCCCAAGTTTTAGACCTACATCAGGCTATCTTCTATGAAATCCATGCTTCCCCCTCAGAAGGGCACTTAGGGATTCTCAAAACCTATGAGTGGGCATGTCAACACTTTTTTTGGAAAGGCATGAAAACCAAAATTAAACAGATGGTGGCCGAATGTGAAACCTACCAAAGACACAAAGGTGAAACCACATTGAATCTCGATTTGCTCATGCCCTTGCCCATTCATACTAGGATCTGGATAGATATTTCCATGGATTTCATTGAGGGCCTCCCTAAATCTAGGGGAAAGATAGTGATCCTAGTCGTAGTCAATTGCCTCTCCAAATATAGTCATTTTTGTGCACTCAACCACCCATACACAGCGTCCACAGTTGCATAGGTTTTCTTGGATCAGATCTTCCATCTTCATGTAATTCCTTCTTCAATTGTCTCAGATTGTGATGCCATTTTCACTAGCCATTTTTGGATGGAGCTATTTCATCGCACAGGCACGCAGTTGAGAATGAGCTCTATGTACCACCCACAAACAGATGGCCAATAGAAATTGTCAACAAATGCTTGGAGACCTTCCTTCATTGCTTTGCTTCAGAACAACAACATCAATGGGCCAAGTGGCTTCCCCTAGTTGAATGGTGGTAAAATACCTCATACCACACTTCAACCAAAATGACTCCCTATGAAGCAATTTATGGTCAAGCACCGCCACCACTTCTTCCATATCATCCTATTAGCTCACTAGTTTAGGTAGTTGACACTACTCTCCAAAACCGGGATCAAATTCTCTACACCTTGTGAGACAATCTCCACATGGCACAAAACTAAATGAATCAACAGGTTAATCATCACCACTTTAAGTGTACCTTTCAACCTAGTGATATGGTCTTTCTTCATCTGCAGCCATACAAGCAATCATCACTGAAACAAAAAGGGTGCCAAAATCTTGCTCCAAAGTTTTATGGGCCATATAAGGTTCTCCAAAAGATTGGGTCAGTTGCGTACAAGTTATAGCTTCCACCTTCCTCCCAAGTTCATCCCGTCTTTCATGTCTCCTATTTGAAACAAGTTCTTCGATCCAACATCTGAGTGCAGATAGTTTTACTAGCACTTGATAATGAAGGCTCCATTCTTCTCGAGCCAAAAGCAATCTTGGATAGGTGCACCCACCAACTTCGATCCCGCTCCATCACAGAGGTCTTAATCCAATGGCACGGCATGTAACCAAAAGATGAAACATGGGAACCACTCTTCCAGATTCAACAACAATTTCCACATTTGAAGCTTTGAGGGCAAAGCTTTTTTTTAAGAGGGAGGGGATGTTAGGAACTCATGCTTTACCTGTATTAGTGTAATAATTGCTATGGATGCATATGCTTTGTAAGTCATCCCTTAGAGCTTATTCGAATTATTCCACATATAAGGGAAGTAGTAGTTGTTAGAATAGAGTTAGTATATAAGTAAGTGTTGAGGCTGAATAAAGGCATCCACGAATTCATTGTATTGAGCTTGCTCAAAGGAGGTTACCCCCTCGAAGAGGCCTGTGATAATAATAAGTTTTCTATGTTTTTGTTATTGGTAAGAGTTATTTAATTTTTGCATATGTTGATTAAATCTGTTGTAAGAGGTAATCTGTTGTAGGAGGTTCTTCACAATAGGTAAATAACAGTATGCAATAATCTTAGCTAAGTGAAATGATCATGGTAGGCAAATGGGGCCCTAGATGACCTAAGGTGGAATATGGAAAGAAAGTAAGACCCTATAGCTATACCAATTATAAGTATAGATGTAATATAAAAAATGAGTTATACATTCAACACATATTACTTTATACAATATCTATCTATCAAATGAAATAGCAAGAGTTAGTAATACTTACCTTATGTGAACCTATAGAGTCTCAATATCTCTCTTAGTAATTGGAGCTTTGTAAGAGGTTATTGTGGCTTTATAAGGATCACACTATAGAAATAAAATATAGGGTAAAACATTCTTAATTTACATTCTAAACTTCCCACAAGACAAGATATATTCCCTCTAAGGGAAACCCTAAACAATGGCTCAATCAAATATAGATTTAGCAAAATTAAGAACTATAATAGTGAAAAAATAAATGTTATTATCTATTGGATTGAAATGAGCCTTGTATTTATAACAAAGTATAACACATAAACCTTCTATAAATTTAGTCAACAAGGTCAACAACATTACCTAGTTTTAAGTAAAAAAATATTCTTATTCCTCAAACTAGGTCGACTGGGTCAACCTAGTTCTATAACATGTGATTAAAATTTTATAAAAGGTTTGACTCAGGTGAAGTTAATAGGAAAATAGGGAGATTTATTAGCTAGTGTATATTTTAAAGGATAATTGATTATGGAAATGTTTAAATAAGGTTTAGATTACTTTTGGAGTTAAATAAGTTGGAATTATAATGGGTTAGGTAATGATAGAGTTGACCAACAATATTACAAAGCACCAATGGTTTTCCCTCACCTTTCCTAGTGCACCGTTTAAGGTGTGCACTTAGATATATATAAAATCAATAGGTTCCTATAAGAGAGAAAGTGTTAGTACATGATAAATTTTAAAAATATTGTGTGTGTATATATATGCTCCACTTGAAGCATATCACCTATCACATAGGTGTAACGTTGGATGGTTCTTCAATAAAGAACAAAACAACACACACCATTGAGCTAAAAAAATATAGTATAAATAAGAAAATAAATGAAAGTAGAAAATTCATAAATATGTACTTTCACTTACCTTGTTGTGGAAAAATATTTGTTTGATAAGTAGATGAAAGAGGTGTCTAGTGTGTAGAACAATAGATGGACCCAAAAAATAATATTAATTTCATAAAATTTACAAAAAAATGTGACCAATATGAAAAAATTATCTACATTGTCAGGATTTTATAACTTATTTCATTTTTTCAAAAGAGTTTAAAAAAATAAAGTCATAAGAAAAATACATAAATCTTTCGATAAATAATTAAAACATTAAAATTTTCAAAATTTTATTATAAAAGGGTAATAATCCATTAATATTCAAATTTTCTAATTTTGGAAACTAGAGGTCTGAGCATCTATAATTAGAAATGAGAGAGACAATGGTCTAGATTTGAGGAGAAGGTCAAGTGGAAGGACATATCATAGCTACTATAGAGATAATCCATGTATGGGGTTAATTGAATTAAAAAAATAGCTTTTTAGGATTAAAATGAACTATGTTAGGAAAACGAGGTCAAAGGAAAATTCTTGTAAAATATTTTTCGCAAAAAACTTAGTTATAGATTAAAAATGATAAGGAGTAGTGGGTAGGATTCAAAAGTTCAAAAATTAGGTCTAAGGCATTAGTGATGAGCTACTTAAAAATCATTGTCCAAATTGAATGGGTTTGGCCTAGCTCACTTATTTGATTTGGGTAGATTTGAGTAGGTAACCAACTCTGTGGTAGCTGGAAACCTAGTTGAATAATATAGTCATCAATAGTGTTTAAGGTGGTTGATCTAGTTAAACATCTAAAGGTGGCTGATGATATACGTAATGATAGACTTAGTTGAAATAAGGGGTGGATGAATTAGTAGAATTAGAAAAAGGGTGGCCAACATCATATGCCATGGCCAAATTAGTAGAAAGGTTAGGTGGCCAACTTAGTATAAAAGGTGACTACCCTAGCATATACCATGACCAACTACATATAAATATTTAAGGAGGCTAACTTAGTATAAAAGCTGGCCAACCTAGTAGGAAATGAATAATTGTATGGCTAACTTAGTATAAAATTTGGAAAATGTAGTTAGGAATGGTAAATGAAAGACAAAATAGGTTAAGGAAATAGTTATGTATTGTGATTACTTGTAATTTTGAGTTTTTGAAGTACTTTAAAAGTTTATTTGGGATAGAAAGTTGATACATAGTCTATTGTTTGATATTTTATAGATGTAGCATAGACTCTAAAGATTAGTAAATATAGCTTAGTTATCAAATCTACTTGAGAGATTTTATGTAATAGATCAAGTGTATTTTATTGCCTTGGGTTTTAGTGATATTATGGAGATGCGACAAATTTAATTTAGTGTGGATTTATTTTCCATCTTCTTAGGAACATGGGAATAACTAACTAACACTTTTAGGTGGCTAATAGATGGAAATACGAATGAGGAGGGTATAAAAAATGAGGTTATCTGAGAATTGTTGGGACTTCTAATTATAATCTTGTATATGGTGTGTAACACAATAGAGAAACATGTAGAAAGGTGAGCCTTAGACTTATGGACAACTAAATCTAAGAGATATATTCAAGTAGGGTTATGAGTGTGCCTATTTGATGTATATGTCTTAGATATTTGGAATATTTTTAAGGATAATAATATACTTTTGATAGATCGTTTGACTATCATATATTAGATGGGAAGGTTCTACTATATATTTTTACACTGTGTCAATCCATGTTAGGGTAGGAAATGTTGGAGGTATAATCACTGATTGTGGTAGGCGAATCAATGATGAAAGATATTAAAAATTCAATTATAATCCTTTCAAACACTTAATAAATTACCAAAATAATTCATAAAGCATATAAGAGGCTTATAGTAATAAACAATAAATATGGTGCAAGATCATGCACATAGCACAAGATCTACGTGGGAAACCTTCTTGGGGAATAAAACCCACTCTCAAACTTTAAAAAACATGGAATACATGTCCTATAGTATGATCACAAGCATGAAACCTTTTAGTGAAGCACCCACTTCATAAGGAGAACCCACCCTTAAGTATGAACAAGAACCCACTTGTTCTAGATGTTAAGCACCCACACAACATCCTTGAAATCAATAACTCTATAACTCTGATTGCATTTCAATATGATTAGAGAAACAATGTATATCACCTCTATTACCACTCATCACACATAATCAAACTTGATAATATAATCAATTCAACCAAACACTCATTATGGATCACTCTAGGATTCTTCTCTCATTATCAATTTGTTCTATACTTTAGTCCATCCATTGAGCACACTCCCTCTGATCTCATTCTTTCACATCTATCTACTACATAGATAATTCATGTATGGGGTTAATTGAATACAAAATTTTAGCATTTTAGGATTGAAATGAACAATGTTAGGAACAATAGATCTAAGGAAAATTCTTGTAAAATAATTTTCCCAAAAAAATTAGTAATAGATTCAAAATGTCAAGGAGTAGTGGGTAGGAGTCAAAAGTTGAAAAGTTAGGTCTATGGCATTAATGATGAGGTAGTTAAAAATCATTGTGTAATTTGAATGGGTTTGGCCTAGATAAGTTAGTTGATTTGGGTAGATTTGAGTAGGTAACCAACTCTGTGGTAGCTGGTTAAACTAGTTGAAGATTATAGTCATCGATAGTGTTTAAGGTGGTTAATCTAGTTAAACATCCAAAGGTGGTTAATGATATATGTAATGATAAAATTTTTTGAAATAAAGGGTGGCCCAATTAGTATAATTTTAAAAAGGGTGGCCAACATCATATGCAATTGATGAATAAATACAAAGGTAAGGTGGCCAACTTAGTATAAAAGGAGATTACCCTAGAATATACCATTACCAACTACATATAAATATTTAAGGGTGGCCAAATTACTATAAAATTTGGTGGATGTAGTTAGGAATGGTAAATAAAAGACAAAATATGTTAAGTAAATAGTTATGTATATTGATTACTTGTAATTTTGAGTTTTTAAAGTATTTTTAAAGTTTATTTGGGATATAAAGTTGATACATAGTCTGTTGTTTGATATTTAACATATGTAACAAAGACTAAAGATTATTTTATGTAGTTTAGTTACCACATATACTTAAGAGATTATCTAAAATATATCAAGTGTAGTTGACTGCCTTGGGTTTCAATGAAACTATGGAGATGTAACAAATTTAATTTAGTGTGGAGATAGTTTCCATGTTCTTAGGAACATGGGAATAACTAACAGTTTCAGGTGGCTGATGGATGGGGATATGAATGAGGTGGGTATCACCCTTGAGGTTATCCAAGAACTTTTGGGACTTCTAATTTTCATCTTTTATATGGTGTGTAATACACTAGATGAAGATGTAGAAAGGTGAGCCTTAGACTTATGGGCAATTGTCTCTAAGAGATATATTCAAGTAGGCTTATGATTGTGCCTATTCGATGTATATGTCTTAGTTATTTGAATTATTTTTAAGGATAATAATATACTTGTGATATCTCATGTGACTAAGATATATTCGATGGGAAGGTCCCACTATATATTTTTACACTGTGTCAATCCATTTTAGGGTAGGGAATGTTGGAGGTACAATCACCGAGTGGGGGGGGGAGGTGAATCAATGGTGCAAGATATTCAAACTTCAATTGTAATCCTTTCAAACTATTAATCAATGACCACAATAATTCATAAAGCATATAATAGGCTTATAAAATAAATAATAAATATGGTGCAATATCATACACATAACTCAAGATCTATGTGGGAAACCCTCTTAGGGAATAAAACCCACTCTCAAGCTTGCAAACACATGGACTAAATGTCATATAATATGATCACAAGCATGAGAATTTTTAGTGAAGCATCCACTTCATAAGGATAACCCATCCCTAAGTATGAACAAGAACCCACTTATTCTAGATGTTGAGTACCCACACAACATCCATGAAATAAGTTTAGAGAAACAATGTATATCACCTCTCTTACCACTCATCACACACACTCAAACTTGATCATACAATCTATGCATCCAAACACTCATTTTGAATCACTCTAGGATTCTCCTCTCATCTTCAATTTGTTTTATACATTAGTCCATCCATTTATCACACTCCCTTTGATCTCATTCTTTCACATCTATCTACTATAGAGATAGTCCATGTATGGGGTTAATTAAATACAAAATTTTAGCATTTTAGGATTAAAATGAAATATGTTTGGAAAAATAGGTCCACGTAAAATTCCTATAAAATAATTCACCCAAAAAAATTAGTAATATATTGAAAATGTCAAGGAGTAGTGAGTAGGAGTCAAAAGTTGAAAAATCAGGTCTAGGGCATTAGTGATGAGCTAGTTAATAATAATTATGCAAAATGAATGGGTTTCACCTAGCTAACTTAGTTGATTTGGGTAGATTTGAGTAGGTAACAAAATCTATGGGAGCTAGCTAACTTAATTGAATATTATAGTCATCGATAGTGTTTAAGGTGGTTGATCTAGTTAAACATCCCAAGGTGGTTGATGATATATGTAATGACAAGCTTAGTTGTAATAAAGGGTGGTTGAATTAGTATAATTTGAAAAAGAGTGGGCAACATCATATGCCATGGCTGAATAATTAGAAAGGTTAGGTCACCAACTTAGTACAAAATGTGACTACCCTAGCATATACCATGACCAACTACATATAAATATTTAATGTGGCCAAATTAGTATATAATGTGGCCAACGTAGTAGGAAATGAATAACTGTATGGCTGACTTAGTATAAATTTTGGCAGATGTAGTTAGGAATGGTAAATAAAAGACATAATATGTTAAGGAAATAGTTATGTATAGTGATTACTTGTAATTTTGAGTTTTTAAATTATTTTTAATGTTTTTATGGGATAAAAAGTTGATACATGCTCTGTTTGATATTTTATAGATGTAACATAGAATCTAAATATTAGTGGATGTAGTTTAGTTATCATATCTACTTGAGATATTATCTAAAATATATCGAGTGCATTTGATTGCCTTGGGTTTCAATTATATTATGTATATGTGACAAATTTAATTTAGTGTGGAGTTAGTTTCCATGTTCTTAGGAACATGGGAATAAATAACTAACACTTTTAGGTGGCTGATAGATGGGGATATGAATGAGGTGTGTATCACCTTTGAGGTTATCTAAGAATTGTTGGGAATTATAATTTTAGTCTTGTATATGGTGTGTAATACAATAGAGAAATATGTAAAAAGGTGAGCCTTAGACTTATGGGCAACTGGCTCCAAGAGATATATTCAAGTAGGATTACGAGTGTGCCTATTCGATGTATATGTCTTATCTATTTGGAATATTTGTAAGAATAATAATATACTTTTGATAGCTCATGTGAATATCATATATTATATGGGAAGGTCTAACTATATATTTTTACACTGTATCAATCCATGTTAGGGTAGGGAATGTTAGAAGTACAATCACTCAGTGGGGGGGGTGATTTAGTGATGCAGATGTTCAAACTTCAATTATAATCCTTTCAAACTCTTAATCAATGACAACAAGAATTCATAAATCATATAAGAGGCTTATAATAATAGATAATAAATAATAAATATTATGTAAAATCATACACATAACATAAGATCTATGTGGGAAACTCTCTTAAGGATTAAAACCCACTCTCAATCTTGAAAACACGTGGACTACATGTCCTATAGGATGATCACAAGCATGAGAAATTTTAGTTAAGAACCCAATTTATAAGGATAATCCACCCCTAAGTATGAACAAGAACCCACTTTTTCTAGATGTTGAGTACCCACACAACATCCATGAAATAAACAACTCTAGAACTCTGATTGCATTTCAATCTAATTAGAGAAACAATGTATATCACCTCTCTTAGCACTCATCATGCAAACTCAAACTTGATAATAGAATCAATGAATCCAAACACTCATTTTTGATCACTCTATGATTTTTGTGTCATCCCCAATTTGTTCTATACATTATTCCATCTACTGAGCACACTCCCTCCGATCTCATTCTTTCACATCTATCTACTACAGAGATAGTCCATGAATGGGGTTAATTGAATACAAAATTTTAGTGTTTTAGGATTAAAATGAAATATGGTAGGAAAAATTGGACCAAGGAAAATTCTTGTAAAATAATTTTCCAAAAGAAATTGGTAATATATTAAAAATGTCATGGAATAGTGGGTAGGAGTCAAAATTTGAAAAATTAAGTCTAGGGAATTAATGATGAGATAGTTAAAAATCATTGTGCAACTTGAATGGGTTTGGCCTAGCTAACTTAGTTGATTTGGGTAGATTTTTGTAGGCAACCAACTCTGTTGTAGCTAGCTAACCTAGTTTACTATTATAGTCATATGTAGTGTTTAAGGTGGTTGATCTAGTTAAACATCTAAAGGTGGCTGATGATGTATGTAATGACAAACTTAGTTGAAATAAAAGGTGGCCAACATTATACGCCATCTTCAAATTCATAGAAAGGTCAGGTGGCCAACTTAGTATAAAAGGTGACTACCCTAACATATACCACGATCAACTACATATAAATATTTAAGGTGGACAACATAGTATAAAAGGTGGCCGATCTAGTAGGAAATAAAGAACTGTATGGCTGACTTTGTATAAAAGTTGGTATATGTAGTTAAGAATGGTAAATAAAAGACAAAATAGGTTAAGTAAATAGTTATGTATAGTGATTACTTTTAATTTTGAGTTTTTTAAGTATTTTTAAAGTTTAGCTAGGATAGAAAGTTGTTACATAGTCTATTGTTTGATATTTTACAGATGTAACAAAGACTCTAAAGATTAGTGGATGTAGATTAGTTACCAAATCTACTTGAGAGAATGTGTTAATAGAGCTAGTGCAGTTGATATCCTTAGGTTTCAGTGATATTATGGAGATGCGACAAATTTAATTTAGTGTGGAGTTATTTTCCATGTTTTTAGGAACATGGGAATAACTAACTCTTTTAGGTGATCAATAGATGGGGATACGAATGAGGTGGGTATCACCCTTGAGGTTATCCAAGAATTTTTGGGACTTCTAATATATATATATACATATATATATATACATATATATATATACATATATATATATATACATATATATATACATATATATGTATATATACATATATACACACACACACACACACACACACACACACACACACACACACACACACACACACACACACACACACACACACACACACACACACACACACACACACACACATACATAATGAATGAAGACACCAAGGAGCATGAAGATATAGTCATGAATCTTTGTTATCAATTAGAAATCCTATCTACATGCCTAAAAGCTAAAGAAGATGAATGTTCAAGGTATGTTTTTTAAAATGAGTCTTTGAAATCTTATTTAGAGAAGACATCTAGTAAAGTGAAATCATTTGTGAGATTTGAAAAGAGTTCAAGTGATCTAAAAAATATTATAAATCATCAAAAACATGCAAGTGATAGAAACGGTCTTGGATACAAAGAAGAACTAGAGAATTAAACTTAAGATAAGATGAAGACTAATGTGAACAAAAAAATTCTAACTTTGAAGATAAATAATCAAACAAGGAATGAAGGTGTTGATATATTGAAGTTAAATCAAATTAGAAAATCAAATTTATATGATGTCTAATACACTAGATAAAGATGTAGAAAGGTGAGCCTTAGACTTATGGGCAACTAGCTCAAAGAGATATATTAAAGTAGGCTTACGAGTGTGCATATTTAATGTATATGTATTAGCTATTTGGAATATTTTAAAGGATAATAATATACTTGTGATAGCTCATGTGACTATAATATTTTAGATGGGAAGGTCCCACGATATATTTTTACACTATGTCAATCCATGTTAGGATATGGAATGTTGGAGGTATAATCACTTAGTGGGGGGGGGGGTGAATCAATGATGCAAGATATTCAAAATTCTATTATAATCCTTTCAAACACTTAATAAATGACCAAAGTAATTAATTAAGCATATAAGAGGATTATAATAATAAATAATAAATATGGTGCAAGATGATACACATAAGACAAGATCTATGTGGGAAACACTCTTGGGGAATAAAACCCACTCTCAATCTTGCAAACACATGGACTACATGTCCTATAGGATGATCGGAAGTATGAGACATTTTAGTGAAGCACACACTTCATTAGGAGAACCCACCCCTAAGTATGAATAGGAACCAACTAATTATATATGTTGAGTACCCACACAACATCCATGAAATCAATAACTCTAAAGCTCTGTTTGCATTTCAATTTGATCAGAGAAATAATGTATATCACCTCTCTTACCACTCATCACACACACTCAAACTTGATCATATAATAAATGCATCAAAACACTCATTTTGGATCACTCTAGGATTCTTATCTCATTCTCAATTTGTTTTATACATTATTCCATCAATTTAGCAACTCCCTCTGATCTCATTCTTTCACATCTATCTTATGCTCTCTCAAAATGTACTTATAAAATATAGAAACCGTTACCTTAGCTTTAACACTTTATAGGGTTTTCATTAATATCAACTTATAAGTCCATCATAATACTTTTCATAACAATTAATGCTTCTCTAATTCTAACACATATCTCAATACTATCATCACATTTTAGCCATAGCGTCCATGGATCACACTTAAGTAGATACACCTTTTAATTATGCCTTAGTAGCTCTTACAAGTCTAATGGAGACCTAATAACACTTTATCACTTCATTGATAAAAACACAAACACAAGATGCATTTAAAATACATGGGTTCAATCCATATGACCTCTAAGACATATTCAAATGAACATATTTACCAAAACACTCTTATGCTAAAGCACAAACTACTTAAACAATATTCTATACACAGTAACACCATGAATGAATATATAGTCAGCTTTGGAGATTAATAACTTTGACTATAAATAAAATAAAAACTTATAACTAATTATATGTATGCACCTTGAAGTCCTTTACAACTTTTCCTTTTATACCACTAACAAATTCATCATGCTTCAAAAGTTATATCTCAAACACTACAGACTAGTTTTCCTTCGCTAATTCAAATGTCTATAGTCACTATTCAAATGCAAATATTATAGACACATGTCTTTATATCATGCTCTCACTTAGATTAATCAAAGATGATCCATATATCTCCTTTGGAATTTTCCTATCTTTAAATTTAAATTATCACCATTAATCTTTGATCAGTGATTCTATGATTATGACATTTGGCACTCTTGTGCACCTTCTGAGCACATTACTGTTAGTCCCCACTCTTGTGCCACTTGGTAGTCTCACATGTTGTTGATATTAAGAAACTTACTAGTATCATGTGAAATCTAAGGAAATTTTTACATTTTGAATTAATATGCACCATTTATATTGTATCTTTGCTTCTGAGATCAAGCCACTTGGTATCTCTATGTGCCTTCTGCACACCATGTAGTCAATATCTAATGATCTTTTGCCACTTGGTAGCTCCATGTGCCTTATGCACAACCTACAATCAATCTTCAATGACCCTTTTCCACTTGGAAGCACTGTGTGCCTTCAAATCATTCTATTGATAAACTGACTTAATATGCACTGTTGATCATAGTTTATATGATCATGTGCTCACTGTTGGATGTGCATTGACTATTTGAGTTATGACTTTAATGTAGTTAAACTTGATTGTCTCTATCCCATCATAGTCTACTAGAATAACTTTAAAGATTTATATCTTGAGATAGAAAACACTTCAATACTCCAAATCTTATGGTACCTTCTTAGCACTACATACATCTCCATAAAAACCTTTGACCAATGTTTACTTTCTGAATACCTACATGAAATACACAAGCTTTATGGTTCATTCATATATGCATGATGTGCGTTAATGGTCTGGCTTATCTTAATCTATAATATACATGTTCATCTTTACAAATGATCAAATGACACACCAAAACTTCATCAAGACATTTATAGATGCCTCATAACCTCTTCTTTATCCTTATAAACTTGCATATGTGTCATATCTCTCCATTCCATCCAACACAGCTTCTTTGGCATTCATGTACTAATACCACATGCTCTCTTTGACATCAATGACAACCCAAGACATCAATGACCATGCTAAACAATCTCCCCCTTTATCATTGTGGAAAAACACCTTTAGAACAAATTCTTATTTATTTTATGTCCTTCATTCTGATCTTTCTACCCCTTTGACATTAATGATAAAAGGTCTCTTCCTCAACATGAAAACAATCATACCTCAACATCATGTATGCATTAAAATACTATTTAAAATTACTAGGATAATTACATACTTTTAAGCATATGAATCAATTTCTCCCCTTTTGACATGCACCAATATAAACTTGGACTTGTCCGATCCTTAGACCTGATAAAATGCTCACAAAGTATGAAAGTTCCCCCTAACATCATGTTCTATCTCATGTCATCTATTATATGACATACATCAATCTAAACTTGGGATTCTCTTATCCTTGGTCCTATCTACCTATATAACTCACAAGATTCCTTTGATCATGTATGAAGATTCAATACCTTGTCAAAATATATGACTTGCTTTGATTAAGTAATCATATCAATCTTCTTGAATTTTTAACTGTAGAAAAAATATTTATATCTCCACCATAAATAGAACACCTCACATATGCTCCCCCTTACATCATGCACAACTCTTCAAGATACTCACACTAACTAACTTATCTCCCCTTTGGCCAAACACATGTTTCATATTATCAAATTGAAGAGAACATACATATGTACTAATTGGCCTTTTGATCATCATCTAGAACACATACACTTGATTCCACACAAGAAAGATGTCTCCTAAAAAGCATAAGTGGAGACACCCACTTATCATAAAGGGACTAAATATCCAAAAATTCAAGAGACTCCCATATCTCCATGCTCTTACTTGTCTTTTAGTCCTTACTCATCTTTAGAATGACTTTGAATGAGTTCTCAACCTTATTCTTTTCTTTTATCTTAGGATCCTTCTTGATTTTCTTATCCATTTGGAAAGATAAGTATTGTTCCTTGATACTTTAACTTTTTCCCTATTCTCTCATGGAAAATAATCCACTTTCAGCATCTTTTTCATTTACTTTCTTAGGTCTCCATTCACTATGGCTCCTTTTCTTTATTACAGGATTGACAATTTTTGAAGTAGAACACTGATTATTATTGAAGAACCTTATTACATGACCTCTCTCATGACATTTGAAACTAATTAGTTTTATTATATTGTACATACCTTGTAATTGAATTATAATATGGTTATTTGAAGTTTCATGAAATAGTTCATGTGATCTAGGAATCCGACTCAAGATAGGATGGTTAATATTGTGTTAGTTTCAAAATAAAAATAAAATGAAAGAAACACACTAACTAGCATAACATCTCTAGGCCTAAAAACTATGGAGAAACTAGTTGAAAAACATGAATAAAACACAAAACTAAAATTAAAAAGAAAACCTTTTTTTACCTTCCTTGGATTCTCTAAAATGCTTGTTGTAGTGGCTTGCTCGGCTTGTGCTCATAAAGTCTTCATCAAAGGAGGCTTGGTTATCTCTTCTTCTTTTTGGCACCTTGTGGCTTTGGCTTGGCTTGGTTTGGAATCAATTTGGAATGGTAACCCTAATTACAATATATTTTGAAATAATTTTTTCATTATAACTTTGCATTCTCAAGACATAAAATTCAATAGGAAAGGCCTCCTATTTATATATTTTTAAGATTGCTCACAATCAACTTGAACCATCCATCTTGAGATGAAGATTTGTGATTGAGGATTAATTTAATTTTTTTCAAACTAAAACTATAATTATCCTCATCATGACATTGGAAAAAGAGGCATTGAAGAGGCATTGAGGGTCATTATGAGGCATGTGAGACCCATAATCCTGATATTTGTGGCATTTATGACCTAGAGATGTCTTCCTGAGAAATGAGGCCACCTAATGATGTAGATATTCAATATTTATTTCCAAAAATCAGTATTCAAAAAAATTTCAATAGAATTATTAATTAGGCTCTAATTTGGTCTAATTATATCTTAAACATGATTAATCACATTGTGCACAAATTACTCAAATTGATCATAATGCCTTGTTATTGGTCTGAAATTTGACTAAATTAGATTTAAAATTTGATGTTAGATACGTTGTAACCATTATCCCATTTATGATGTTACCAACACCAAATAACAAAGCCACATGTCTCATGTAATCTATTTGAAATAAAAGAGCAATCCAAAGCACCTAGGTGCAAAATTGGCATTTTGACTCAAAATGCTCTGATCAAAGATAACTGGCCCATAAATTTCATTACCCCATTTAATAATACCCCCCAAAAAATCAGCGCTTGAATACATTAGATTCAAATATATTAATGCATTTTAGTTTTTTTAGGCCAAATTGTGCACTTCTATGGAAGTTAGTCAAAAACCTGTTTAAAGGTTATCAGTGGCTAGATTTAGTTGTCTATAGTTTACCCTTATATGGGAAGATGTTTCAAATAGTAGGCAAAGCAATATCTTCTCAAATAATGAGAAAAGGCATGTATGCCAAAAAAAGATGATGGTTGAAGAACAAATCTCTAAATAGTGTTTGGGTAGCCTATGATCATGCCCCCTCAAGGGAGTGGTCATCAGATTTATTGATGGACCATCCCTTAAAAATAAACAATAAGAAAGGTAGAATTAACTCTGGTTGGGATTAATCCAAATGAGAAAAAAAATTCATGAATTGATGTAAAAAGGATACTAATTTGGCCAAAGGTAGTTATAATTAGGAATGAAAGTAAAACTAATGATTTTCCCATAGGTGGTTATAATCATTAAGATGACCTAGATTGGCTAAAGATGATTGTGCTTTAGTTAGGGATGATTAGCAATCATAACTCAAGGATATAACCTTGAATATAGATTAAATATGAGTGTGATAAAAGTGATGAAAGAGATGGATAGAAGAATAATATTGATCAATGTGATTGATTCAATTGTACCTATCAATGAGGAGATGGTCATCTTGATTAACAATGATACAAATAAAATGGTCAATGGGTTGATTTGATCAAGGGTAGGATGGGAGGATTTGCCAAGGTGCTAAGGAGACAATGTTATGACTCTATTAATTGTAGACCTTCTTGAAGCTAATTTTTGCTATATCATTTGATGGTGGGCTTCATGATAGAATACCAAGAAGACTTGGCCAAAATATGTGCAAGGACTGACTCTCAATCCAATAAACACTATAAAATAATACACCAATGATAGAAACCATGATGACAATGTTGATATATAAATATGGATGGAATCAAGAATAATGTACTCAAGGAATCACCCAATAAACACATATAGACTGAGTTGAGGCAATAGTTTTGAAATTAAACAAACAAGAAAATGAATAAACAAACAAAGAAATAAAAAAACAAATAAATTAAAAAACAACAAAAAGCTAAAAACAAAAGCAAAAGAAATCATTCTAACATTGACTTTTCCCTAGTAGGGTAGATTGAGGATAACTGACTAGGCTTAGATAGGAAAACTATTTTTGGATTTTGAGATATTACAAACGTTTTTAGTATTTTTAAGTATCTTAACTTGTTAGAGAATGACAATATACCTACTCATAAAATGGTGAGAGTGTTTGTCTTAGGTTTCCCAGAAAATGGTGAGAGCATATGGAAAGGGGGATTGAGGTGACCTCAACATGAATCGATTATGACCCACATAGTCCTAAAATGGCCTCAATTCATAGTAATTCCATCCATGCAAAAGGCAGGGAAAAACCAACTAGGTCCCAACAAGTTCTCAAATCTAGAAAATGGCTAGGCAAATGAAAATAGTAATGGAAAGGTGATGTGGCAATGCATGAAAAACAAGTGTTACCCCTAGTTTTCCCATAGCTAGTTATAACTAGGATACAATAACATAGGTCAATGATACTAATTTTCCCATAGGTATTTATAATTAGTAGCAAGACTGGGGAGACATTGATTTGCCCATAGACGGTTATAATTAGACTCACATAAACAAACATTGATAGGATGAAAAATATCCTACCAGATCAACTATCACACTAATTTCATAGACTATTATTTAAAAACACACTTGATTGATTGTTGACACTTGATTGGAATCCTCTGATAAAAATTATGGGAAGAACCAAAGGAACCACTATAAAATAAGGATTGGGTAGGATGATTAAAAATAGGCTTTGGTCTAGATAAGAATGGAATGATAGGATGTATAAAATGGTAAGAGGGTTTGCCCCTAGGTGATAAGGTGAAAAACAAGAATATGTGACAATGGAAAATGGATATGTAACAATGGCAATGGCATGGTAATGTGAAATGCTATGGTACGTGTTTTTAGCCTGGGTGTGGTAAATGGCATATGATTCTATTTTTTTTGTTGAAGTGGAGATGCATGTCTTGATCAGAAAATGATATAAATATAATAATCAATCATGTTAATTTGCTACCCCACACCTCTTATAAATAGTTACTCTGTTAAGAACTAGTTACATATTTGGATGCCGAGAATGCTTTTGTTATCTTTGTTGGTCATTGATTATGATTCCTTCAAACATCAAGACAAGGTATATTTATAGCCTTTGTAAAGAAAAGTACGGCCATGGATGGTAAATAGGGACAAATGATGGATGGTAGGTTTGATTGTGAAATGGAATTGTAGATGATAATGGTATGTAAAATGATGGGGAAACAAATAAAGATTAGGACTTTCAATCACATGCACTATTGATGATACCAGATTTGACATCATTTTAGTTATAATTGGGACAAATACTTGTTCTCTCGATAGGACCACCAAATTTTTCTATTATTTGGGCCTGAGAGTAGCTACCATCAGATTAGGTTGTAGATTGGAAGCTATTTTGATTTGATATTTGATTTTATCTTCATCAAGTACTGAATAACTTTTGTGCTCAATTATTGGTGCCTCAAAGAGGTTTTCACCAATGAAGTTGCCTTGATTGTCTTGTAGTACCTTTGAGAATGTTTCACTAAGGAATGTTGACCTCTAAATTGGATTATCTTCTAGTGGTTCCGTGAAAGTTTCACGAGAAGATGTTGAGTTCTGACTTTGATTGTCCCCTAGCACCTCTGAAAAGGTTTCATTAGGAGAGTGTTCTTTTGCTATATGAATGTGGTCTTGGCCTCCTTATTCTTCTTTAATTGCTATGTTTCCATGGATGCAGTTATACAAAGTGTGATTCTATCAATCCCAATCAATACTTATGGGAGATGGAATGTTAATGATATGGCTATTTTTGTTGATGGTAATGGCCTGTGGAATAGTAATATAATGGGGAGAGGCTACATAATCCTTATAAAAGATACTAGGATAACATGTGTTGAAGCTAAAGTACTCATCCTCAAAAACTATAAAAGGATCACAAATGTATTCAAATTGATCTATAAGGCATGCATAACCAATGTTGTAACAAACATGAATGTATTCTTCTTCTGAATCTAATGTTGAGACTAATGTTGATTTTGATTTTGAAGCTAAATACAATGTCAGTTTGAATAGAACCTGAATTTGATTCTAATTTTTTATTTGATGGGTACTATATTACAATGATGTCTTGTTGAATATTTGCTTTTAGACAAGTAATGTCCTGTGATGGCATAATTGGCTCCACAAAGACTAGTTTTTTAGAGTGGGACTTCTATAGGATGGGAAACAGTTCAAGAGACAACTCTTCCTTAGAGACCAGCTTGTCAATAGGAGGCTCTTGAAAAATAGGCATATGGTCAAGGTAATGATTTTCCCAAAAGCAGTTATAATCATTAAAAAGTGACTCAACAAAGACTCACTCATCAGTGTGAGACTCCTTAACAACTAGTATAAGATGAATATGTGACTCATCACAAGTGGTTTCTTCAACAAAAACATATTGAATTGGTTGGTTCTCTTGGCCTTGGTTTCCAATGAGTTAGAAGATACTAGTTTTGAACACAGATTGGTCTTCGAAGGATAGGATTAGTTGAGGTTTAGATGGGATTAATTCTAGATGAGGAATGGATTATGGTTAGATAATGATAGGGAATTGAAGAGCATGATTGTTTGTATGATCCAAAATATTAAGTCCTAAAATGGTAATGCTAGGGTGTTATGGGGCTTGATTGCTTGCACAAGCCAAAGTACTAGGTCTTAGAATGATAAAGGGTTGTTATGGAGCTTGATTTCTCACATAAGCCAAGGATGAGGTCTTAGTATATAAATGGTTTGGCATTGTGGATCCTCATTGCTTATATAAACTAAAGGTTGAGGTCCTAGAATGATGAAGGGGCATTTTTGAACTTGATTACTTGCACAAGCTAAAGGATGAGGTCCTCATATAGGAATAGTGTGACATTATAGTCCTAGAATAGAAATGGTATGATGTGGTGGAGCCTAGTTACTTGTATAAGCCAAAGCATCCAAGTCTTCCTCATAAACCATATCATCCTAGTTATGATTTGGCTCATAAGTTGGCATTTAACTGTGTTCCATGTACTAATTATTGTAAAGAGGGTATGGATATGTATCCAAAACAATAATATCTATATTTTGGTCTTCAAAATCCTCCTCACAAGCCTCTTCATACCAATAAAAGTCTTGATTTGGATCATGAGCAAGCCTCTTCATATTAAATATGTGATCTATGAATTTTACTTAAGAGAGGACAATTAGTATGATGTTAGTTTCAAAATGAAAATAAAATGAAAGAAACACACTAATTAGCATAACATCTATAGTCCTAGGCACTAGAGAGAGATTAACTAACAAAAATGAATAAAGAACACAACTAAAATACAAAACAAACCTTATTTTACCTTCCTTGGATGATCTAAAATGCTTGTTGTAGTGTTTTTCTCAGCTTGTGCTCATGAAGTCTTCATCAAAGGAGGCTTGGCTATCTCCTCTTCTCCTTGGCACCGTTGGGCTTTGGATTAGCTTAGCTTGGATTGGAATCAATTTGGCATGGTAACACTAATTAAAATATCTTTTGGAATAATTTGTGCATTATAACTTTGCATTCTCAATATTTAAAATTCAATAGGCAAGGCCTCCTATTTATAGATTTATGAGAATGCTCAGAATCACCCTAAACCACCCATCTTAAGATGATGTGTTGTTGAAGATTAATTAAATTTTTTTGGAATTAAATTTATAATTATCCTCATAATGACTTTGTAATAAGGGGCATTGAAGAGGCATCGAGGGTCAATATGAGGCATGGGAAACCCACAATCCTAATATTTGTGGCATTTATGGCCTAGGTATGTCTTCCCAATAAATGAGGTACTTAATGATGTAGATATTCAATATTCATGTAAAAAAATAAGTATTAATTTTTTTTCCATGGAATTCTTAATTATGATCTAATTTGGTTTAATTAGCTCTTAATCATGATTAAGCACTTTGTGCATAAATTAGTCAAGTTGATCAGAATGCCTTGATATTAGTCCAAAATTTGATTAGATTAGAATTAGAAGTCAATGTCAGATGTATTGGATCCATTATCCCATTTAGGATATTACCAACACCAAATAACAAAGGCATATGTCTCATGCAAGAGATTTGATAGAAAAGAACAATCTAGAGCACCTAGGTGCAAAATTGGCATTTTGAATTGAAATGATCTGATCAAAGTTAGTTGGCCCATAAATTACATTTCCCTATTTAATGATACCCTAGCAAAAATTAGCACTTGAATACATCAAATTCAAATATTTCGTTGCATTTTAGTGTTTTTAGGCCAAATTGTGCACTTAGAAGGAAATTAGTCAAAATCATAGTTGGAGTTATCATTGGCCATATTTAGGTGTCTATAGTTCATGTACATAATAATTTGGTCTTCAGATGAAATTTTTATAAAACTTTGTAATATGACCAAATCCTTGACACTTGTACCAAAAGATGTCATTATTTTTTTGTGATTGTATTGACTATCTTGAGTGATGATGTTATT
The DNA here is from genome assembly GCA_037957365.1 of Torreya grandis. NCBI lineage: Eukaryota > Viridiplantae > Streptophyta > Pinopsida > Cupressales > Taxaceae > Torreya > Torreya grandis. The sequence goes on from JARHVA010007381.1 coordinate 540,711, forward strand.
CATGATTTCCATTATCTTACTCATAATTCCATGCAAATTAATTCCTTGAGGATCTTTAAAAATATTTTGACCTATGAATAAATTGATTACAAGAGTAACAATGACCATTAAAATTTTCATACCTCATAACATTTGGTTTTCTAATCTAATTTATATTCATTCTACCAAAACCTTCATTCTTTCACTAATTATTGATCCTCAAATCCTAATTGTCCTTGTTCACATCAGCCTTTATCTTATCTTGAGTTACATGCTTTTGTTCTTCTATATATCCAATAATAGATCTATCACTAGCATGCTTTTGATTACTCGGAATATTTTCAAGATCATTTGAGCTCTTTTTATACTTCAAAAATGACTTCACCTTACAACATGTCTTATATAACTTAGCTTTTAATGACTCAAATTCAATCACGTACCTTAATAACTCATATTATTTGGATTTTAGGCTTGTATACATAGTTTGTAACTGACTATTGAGATGTTTGACAATATCTTCATGTTCCTTGGTGTCATCATTCATTCTTTCTTCAAATACACTGAATTATTCTTCATAGACCTCAATTTGTGACATCATCTTCTTATTATTTTTCTTCTCAACCTTAAAATATTCAAGAGCATTCATCATTTCATGCTTATTACTTAAGTCATCAGTTGTATCTTTCCTCATATCTTGATTTCGTTTCATCTATAACAATTCTATCTCTGTTTGAAACATGATACACTCTTCACCCTTACTCCTTACATCTTCATAAGGAGTACAAACCTGAGTTTCAAGCTATTGTGAGATCTCATCATGCTCCTTGACTTCATTACTCAACCTTCCTTCAAAAAGTCTAATTTTCTCCTCATAGGATTTTATCAAGGAATCTTATTTTTTGTTCTTTCCTTGTAGTATCTTCATTTCTTCCAAAGTATCTAGATATATATCTTCAAAAGTGACTTTTCTCATCTTCTTCCTCTAAGATATATTTTAAAAATAAATATCTTCTTAAAGAACATTCACCTTCATCATCACTAAAATCCATGAACAATGCCTCTTTGTCCTCTTTATGAAAAGAATCATCACTGTCAGATGTGTGTTTTTTTCTCTATAGATGATTTAGTATCTAATTCATGGTAAAGGATCTTACTAAATTTTCATGATTCCTTTTTTCCACTTTTCTTACTAAATATATTTTTGTACATACTGGGACCCTTATGAGTTTCCTTATAAGCTTATTTGTTTTCAACCATGTCTCTACCTGGACATCTAGATGCAAAATGATAAACTTTACCACATGAAAAACATTTAAAAGGAAGTTTTATTTCACACTTACCTAATCCTACATTAAATTTTCTTACAACCATGGCTTCAAGTTGATCTTCATTAAGATCAAAATTTTCATGAATTAATGTGTTCTTCTTAGATTTTATCTCCTTGATCACCTTAAAGGTTGCTTCCTTCTTAGAAGGTTTATCGTCATCAACTCTCATCTCATAGGTAGCAAGGATGCCATGAAGTTCATCCATGTTCATCTGAGTGAGATCATGACTTTATTATACAACAAAAACCTTTGAATCAAACTTGAGTGTAAGAGTCCTTAATACCTTCTATACTATAGTAGCTTCATCAATCACATCTCCAAGACCGTTGATCATGTTTAATACCTCATCAACTCTTAGAAGATAGGACGCCACAATATCTTCTTTCTTAATTTAAGGTCTTAAAATTTACTTCAGTAGGTATGCAACTTAGAAACTTTTACCTTTGAGTTTCCTTCATAGAAAGTCTATAATATGACCTAAGTTTCCCTGGCAAACTTGCAATAGATCACTTTAGTGAACTTAACCTTGGAAACACCAAAAATGATAGAATTCATAGATTTAGAATTATTCTCACTCAACTTCTTATTGGCAACACTAGTTGGAGTAGTAGTTGGTGTAGTATAACTATCCATGATAGATTTACAAATATCAAACCCTAGAGACATGATGTATGTCTTCATCCTTACACTACATAAAGTATAATTTGATCCATTAAATAATGGTGCTTATTTTGTAGAGAAACCTTGTATCTTTTAACTTGTCTTATTGTACCTTAGATAAGCTTTAAGTGGTTAAACTTGTATTGATGTTCCTTAAATTTGATACCAATTATTGGAGGTACAATCACTGAGAGTGGGGGGTTAATTAATGATGTAATAAATTTCAAACTTCAATTTTAATCATTTAAAAATCTTAATAAATGACCAAAAGCATTCATAAATCATACAATAAGCTTATAATAATAAACAATAAAGATGATGCAATATTATACATATAACATAATATGTACATGGGAAACCCTCTTTGGGAATAAAACCAAATCTCAAGCCTATCAACACATGGACTACTTGTTCTATAAGATGATCATAAACATGAGACCTTTTAGTGAAGCACCCACTTCACAAGGAGTACTTATCCCTATGTATAAATAAGCAACCACTTGTTCTATATGTTTCAAACCCACACAACATCCATGAAATCAATAACTCTAGAACTCTGATTATATTTCAATCTAATTGGAGAAACAATGTACACCACCTCTCTTTTCACTCATCACACACACTCAAACTTTCTCATATATGAAATGCATACAAACACTTCTTTTGGAACACTCTAGGATTCTTCACTCATCCTCAATATATTTTTTACTTTAGTACATCCACTGAGCACACTCCCTCTAATCTCTATCTTCTATCTCTATCTTCTTCTCTCTCCAAATGTACTTATAAAATATAGAAACCATTACCTTAGCTTTCACTCTTTATATGGTCTTCATGAATATCAACTTCTAGGTCCACCATAATACTTGACCTAACCCTTATGTCTTCTTTAATGTTAACACATAACTCAATACTGTAGTCATAGGTTGGTCATAGCATCCATGGATCACACTTAAGTAGCTATACCTTTCAATTAGGCCTTATTAGCTCTTATAGGACTCATGGAGACCTATTATCCCTTTAACACTTCATCAGGCAAAATAAATACACAAGATCACTTTAAAATACATGGGTCCATTACATATGATCTCTAAGACATATCAAAATGCACACATCTACCAAAACACTCTTTTTATGAAGCATAAATTACTTAAACAATATTCTGTACATAATAACACCATGAACGAACATATAGTTAACTTTGGAGATCAATAAATTTGACTGTATACACAATCAATACTTATATCTAGACTTTTTGGATGTCTTAAAGTATTTTATAACTTTCCCTTTTATACCACTATCAAATTTGTCATATATCAAAAGCTATAGCCCAAACACTATAGACTAGTTTTCCCTCACTATTTCAAATGCCAACAATCACTATTCAAATGCAAATATTTCATACATGTGTCTTCATCTCTTCTTATCACTCATCTTGAATAAATAATATATGTTCATCTCCTATGGAAGTTTCCTATATTTAACTTGAAATGCTCACCATTAATCTTTGATCAGTCCTTCTGTGATTATGACACTTGTTACCCATGCATTCCTTTTGAGCACATTGCTGTCAGTCCCCACTCTTTTGATAACTGGTATTCATATGTGTCATTGATCTTATAACAATTAATCATTATAAAGACACTTTTCACTAGTTTTTTCACTAGCTTATGAAATCTTATGAATCTTTGACATATTGACTTAATATCCACCATTAATCTTATCTTACTTTTGAGATCAAGCCACTTGGTAGTTCTACATACATTCTACACACTTTAGAGTCAATATCCAATGATATTTTATCACTTGTCAGCTTCACATGCCTTATTCACACCCTATAGTCAATATTTAATGACCGATTCCTACTTGGAATCTCTGTGTGCCTTTCTAATCTTTATGTTGACAAATTGAATTTATATGCACCATTGATCACAATATATATGATCTTGCTCATCGTTGGATTTGCCTTAACTAGTTGACCTCTAACTTTAATGTAGTTAAAATTTATGGTCTCTATCCCATCACAATCTAATAAAACAAATTTGAATATTTATATCTTTAGATATAAAAAACTTCAAGACTCCAAATCTTTAGGGTACCTTCTTGGAACTATAGACAACATCTCCATGAAAATATTTCACCACTATTTACTTTATGAGTACATGCATTAAATACACAATATTGTTGGTTCATTCATATTAAAACAACATGCAGTGATAGTTTGACTTCTCTTAAGATATAATATGCATGTTGCTCTTTCAAAATGATCAAATGACACACCAAAACTCCATCAAGACTTTTATGGATGCCTCACAACCTCTTCTTTGTCCTTACAGAGTTGCATATGTGTCATATCTCTCTAAGATGTCAAACACAACTTATTTGTCCTTCATGTACTAGTAACACATGCTATCTTTGACATCAATGACAACCTAAGACATTAATGACCATGCTCAAAAGGAAATTATGTATGATTTAGGATTTATGATTTTGGTGTAATTGGTGCACAAGTTGTCTAGTATTATTTCATGATTTTAAATTATGATGGTGTTGGAACAAAACTATATATTGAGAGGAGGGTGGATAAGTATATTAGATTAATTAATTCTTTTTCAAAATATTTTAATTTACATTAAAACTATACAAAAAATCATAATCACACAAAAAGACACAACATAGGATGTACCATGGAAAACCCAATATGCAAAAAACTACCTTGAGAATAGCTACTAAAATCTATTGTTCTAATCTAGCCTCACAATAAGGAACCTCACTGATTAAAATATTTAATGGAACCAACCCTAAGGAGACACCAATCCCTTGATTTAAGAGAACCTATTTAAAGGAAGCACCTACTCCCTAACTGAGTACCAACTCATCTTGTCTGATGGCACCAACCAATTAGATCTACTATGGATGTACAATTCTGAATTACAATGTCGAAACATAAAAGAATTCAATACTTTATTCTCTATTATAGGTCTGATTTGTAACTATTCACACTCTACACTTCATCTCTCTTCTCTTCTCTCCTCTACTTTTCCCCTTCGGTTATGTGTCTCTATATTTATTTTTTTGACACAATTAAATAATATCAACAATTTTTGCATGTATCTTAGATGTTGTATATATAAGCAATTGATCAAGGGTTTTGTATCTTCTATGTGTTCACACTAATTTTCTAATACATCACACTCTATTCTAGACTTAGTTCATTATCTCTAGAACTATAAGTTTTCTTCATATATAACTCATGCATGAATGCCATGATTCCTAGTCTCATTACTATTTATAGCATTTGATGGACTCTAGTTTTGATACACTTGTATATTTACATAGATTTGATCGATTAAAATAATAAAATTCATTATTTGTGTTATCATTCATGGCTTAATTGTAAGTTCTTCCATGTTCCTATGATTGACTATAGATAGATCATATCTTTAAATATCGACCATTGATTTTGGTTTGGAACCAAGATTTGATGGTATTCATTTAAAAAGCTTAACTTTAAAATGCATTTATTTGATTGATTTATGATAGGATTTAAAATTCCATTCGATAATTATACACTTTTAGACTTTAAATATTTAATTTTAAAATATTTCTATTGATCTTTCTGAACTGAGATCTTATGTGCCTTCAGATATTTAAACTAACACAATCTTTACTTCTATCTTGAAAGTAAACATCAAAATATTTATCTCATCTCACTATTTCATGAGTCTTTGGAATGCTTACACTACATCAATCTTCTCAAACATGATTAGTATTTAACTCTCCATTGTGTCAATAAACCTTGATTACTTTATCCCATCTGAGTCCACTTGGTCCATTGGATCTCCTTTGCATGATCATCCACTCACCATTAGATCTTATGACAAGCTCGATATTTTTCTTTGGTTAGGTGTCAATAATGTGACACTTGGTATTAGCATATGCCTTCTACACATTTCTATCAATTCCTTCTTTTGAGACACTTGGAAAACCCACATTTCTCATTAATCTTTTAAGTTTAAACTACACTATTGATTTACTATGCAAGCTCTATGATTGGGACACTTGTCACTAGCACATTTACTCAAAGGTGCCTTTTACAAATTGACTTTACTACACTCTATTAGATATTCAGTGTATGATTAAGCACTAGTCATCGATCAAACTAGGAAAAATATAAAGTATAAGATTTATGAAGTATTAATTCCTTTGATTACTACTCAAGCAAATAATTTCTAGGTCAAAGGGGCCAGTTTTACAATGACAACAAAGGCTTTAAGTTATAACTTAAGCTATCAGGTCCAAGCTATATCTAGTCAAAATCAAAATAGAACATGATTATTGATGCCATGACTTAAACCCTTAGGGTTTAACTAAGAAACCCTATAATGTCTAAGAGCAAAGATAATTCAATTCTATGCTCATCACTCTTCATTTGAACCTATAGATGATATTTCTAAGATGCTCATGAAAAACCCATAATAGATATTCTATTTCTTTCCTCTTCAAATGTCTATAAATGGTCTTTATAAAAGCATGACAAAATTGTTGGACCTTTGTGCATATTTTACTATGGGGACTATTTTAATATGCCTCGAAGGCTATCTTTGCACCTGCATAACTCTTGTTGTGCTTAGTCACATGGCCTATAATTTAGTGCATAGGATCCTCTTACATTTGATATTCCATCCATATATCAATTTGGACCTAAATAATTCATATGAAAGATATGTCGTCATCAAAATGCCTAATTATTTTATCTTACAACATTCAAATTTGACTATGTTGGAAAACACTATCAAAATACCTGGGAGCCCTACTTTGATTATACATATCTTTCATCATGATACATCACATGACTTGAGATTCAACACATATAAACTAGGAAAAAAAATGAACAAACACATATGATAATTTTATCGTAACACCTCCATGTGCTCTAATGCTAACCTTATAAATATTATTAGTTGGCTTTACTTGAAATGTTTTTGGATAAGTATAGAAACTTAGTGATTTTGTTTAATTAGCCAACATTTCATCCTCATGTCTTCAACTCCACTTCATTACATGACTTAAAATCTAGTGAGTAATAACTAGGGAATAATGTGATCACAACAATATAACCAGATCCCCCAAACTCATCCACACATGGCAATGGTGACATCATCAAACAACCTTCTTAAATTTTCCTATCATAGACCAAAAATGTCTAGATGATCAATAAGAACTAGATGAATTTCACTTATTCACACTAGCATTCCAATCATCCTTGACCTGTTATAGGATCTATTGTACATCCTTAAATCACAATACTCAGTCTTAAACATAAATGACATGATCATAATGTCCCTATTGACATGAATGTCAATCATATTTCCAACAATCTTCCCCTTTATCACTGATGACAATCTAAATGCTATGATATTCTAATATCCTACTCTTTCTCAAGCATTGATTGCATTAGATTCTGATGAGTATGATCTAAATTTGTTCATACCAAAAAATTTCCCCCTTAGGCAATGGGACATTTTCCTAACACTCAACTTAGACACTTTCTCTACTTCTTCATTGACATTTGCACTTTTTTTCCAAACTTTTGTAGGGAGAATTTGATCTTCTTATCCCGCTTTGACATTAATGGAAAAGGGGGATAAGAAGATCAAATTCTCTCTACAAAAGTTTGGAAAAAAAGTGCAAATGTCAATGAAGAAATAGAGAAAGTGTCTAAGTTGAGTGTTAGGAAAATGTGCCATTGCCTAAGGGAGAAATTTTTTGCATGTTCATTATCAGGAACTAATGTGTAAAATCCAACAATTAGTTCCTTACATTCAAATTATAGATCTTCACAATATTATGTCAAGATAAATATTTCCTAGGACTTATAAAACAGAGGATAATATTGAGTATTTTATCCCAAGGAAAACCATCAAGAATATCCCTAATAACCACTTTATAACCTATTTTAATAGTGAAATGACCATCCAAATATTCTTCCCATGTGAGCTCATCCTCCACAAAAGATTTTCTAAAAAATAAAGTTTTTCAAAAGAATATTAAGATAACAAATGATCTTAGCATGGTTAACATTTGCATATTCTAAATTTGAAATTAATCATTCTCTTCATACATTTTTATTAAAAATGTAATCCTACACTTTATTTCCATATTTACTTTTCATACCATCACAAACTTCATTCTAAAGAGCAACCTATTGAATGGCATGGTTAAGAAGCCACTTGTCTATCCAAAACTAAACTTTATCTAGTCTTCATATGTACCATATATAACCTTTCCATAAATATTTATGCATTTTATCAATAATTATAGAAACATTATCCTTAAGTAAGATACTCTATGATAGAACTGTTTAGATGGGACAATTCCTTATTAAACAAATTCTAATCATTGAGAGCTTCTTACACTATACTGATCATATTTCACAAAGGAAATTAACACAATAAGATTTTTAATGTCATCATCTTCTATTATTGTGTGGATGACCCTAATATTTGACACCTTATATGGTATTTATTGTGCCAACTCTTCTAGTTTGTATATATTCCTCTATATTTGAATACTGACAAATGTATTTTTAGCATTTCATTTTCCATGATTTCAACTTCTCTATGACATTATCTATTGATACAAGAGAATTATTTAGTGTAATATCCACATGCTCAAATGTATCTGATTGCTCCCACATAATTTTTTTTGCTTTTTTGGCCTTAACAAACTCTGAGTTTTTATCACTCTATGTGTTTTTCAGCTACTAATTTTATCACTCTATGTGTTATTCAATTATTAATTATATTTTATCATGGTTCTAAATGTGTATGGAGATTAGATCAAAATAATTCCCAAGACTTACTCATATTATTTGAGGATCATAAAAACCTTTATTTTTAACTTCAAGTTTTGATGTTATGTTCAGAGCTATTGAAGATTCTCTATAGTGAGATAATATTTTGTAAGAAAAGACATAAGGGTTATGAGTTTCTTATCATTAGACAATAAATGTAAAGAAAAACATTTAATAGATCATTAGTTCCTGATAATGAACATGCAAAAAATTTCCCCCTTAGGCAATGGCACATTTTCCTAACACTCAACTTAGACACTTTCTCTACTTCTTCATTGACATTTGCACTTTTTTTCCAAACTTTTGTAGAGAGATTTTGATCTTCTTATCCCCCTTTGACATTAATGGAAAAGGGACTTTTTATGACTTTTTATCCAAATGTTTCTCCCACTTTATCAGATAAATGAGTTTGTCTAAGATTCTAAAACCATTGACTCATTATAACTTTTAAAAATTATGCATACCCGAGTTTCTTTTTCTCTCTTCTTAAAAGGATTAACAAGGCATATATGAGACTCACCCTAGACTCATGCCCTAGCACTAAAATCTAGTGATGTGATGTAGGAGCCACCACTCTTATATTTTGTCTTAAATATTAAAATTATTCCTTGGAAAGAGGTTTGGTGAATATGTATGCAATTTGATCTTGAGTTGACACATACTCCATTGTGAGCTCTTGATTTGCAACCCTCTCTCTTAAGAAGTGATACTTGATTGATATGTTCTTGGTTATGGAATGCATCACTAGATTATCTGATATATTAATAAAACTTTAATAATCTCAAAGAATAGAGATAGGTGACTTGTACTCTACCTTCATGTATTTTATCATTTGCTTCATCTTTAAGACTTGAGTGCAACATGCCACTACTGCTACATACTCTACTTTTAAAAGAGTAACTGACTCTTACTTTCTGCTCAACCATGAAACAATTTTGTTTCTAAAGAAAAATGCACCACCACTAGTGCTTCTTCTGTCATCCACACTTCCTTCCCAATCAACATCTGTAAATGATATCAAAGTGAAATATTCACTTTTAGGATACCATAGGCAACAATCAATTATGATCTAGATATATCTAAATATCATTTTCACTACATTGACATGTTATTGAGAATCTTAAAACCTTAAAATCATGCACACTACTTTCATGATATCTAGTCTTGATGTAGTTATATATAACAAGTTACCTATCATTCATCTATACATTATCTAATTTACATCAAGAGACTCATCATGTTTGATGATTTTGCATCTAGTTATCATTGGAGTACTAATTGGTTTACTATCTTCCATTTCAAACTTATTGAGTATTTCTTTTGCATACTTGGCTTGAGATAAAAATATCCCTTCATCAGATTATGTATGCTATTTGTAAACCAAGGAAGAAAGAAAGTTCTCTAACGATATAAATCTCAAACTCGATTCATATTTGGGTAGAAACTTATTTCCACATTTTGTTATTTCAACCACCAAATATTATGTAATCTAATTTTACAACAACAATTAGCATATGCTCACCTTTTGATTTGAAGTACAAATTGTTGTATGCACATCCTTTGTTGAAACCTTATTGTTGTAGGTATTGGTCCAATCTTTAATACCATGCTCTAAGTGCCTGTTTTAGACCATACAAAGATTTCTTTTGTCTGCACACATAATATTATTATTCTAACAATTGAAATCCTTCAGGTTGTTCTATGTAGAATTCCTCTTCTAGGTTCCCATTCAAGAAAGCTAACTTAATATCCATTTGATAGAATTTGAATTTATTGTAAATAGATAATAATAATAAAAAAATCTTATAGATTTCAATATATAAATTGGAGTAAATAAATTCCTCAAAATCAATGCCCTCAACTTGTGCATATCCTTTACACACAAATCTTGGCTTATTTCATATGATAACTTCATTGTCATTTAACTTATTTCTATAAACCTATTTTGTACCTATCACATTCTTCTTTGAAGGTTTTAGACCTAATTGCCAAGTTTTGTTCTATTTAATTTGGCTCAGTTCTTCCATGGATTTTATCCAATTCTCATCCTTTCTGGCTTCAACATATCTCTTAGGCTTATTTTTGGACATTAGAGCAAAACTTAATTGTTCCTTGTTCATTGTAACTCTTATCCTTGTCTTGACTCCTTAATTCTAACTACGAATGATCTACTCTATAGGATGATCCTTATGAATGAATATTAGAGGTGCTTTTTCATTTTCTTCCTCATGCTCTTCATTAGTTTCTTCCTCTTTAGAATCTAATTCCTCATTATAGATTTCTTTGTCAAGTTCAACATGTTTCATACCTTTTTCAACCTTGAAATTGATCCTCTCTATAATATTGTGTAGCATTTTATTATAACATATGTAGGCTTTAGTTTGGGTGGAGTATCCAACAAATATTCTTTCATCACATCTTGACTCAAATATTCCCAATTTTTCCTCCTTTCTCCTGATGTAGAATTGGCTTACAAACACTATGAAGTCATTAACAAAGGTAGGATTTCCATACCATAGCTCATCAGATGTTTTTTCATTATTTAATATCAATTGAACTATGTCCAAGATTTATGATATTGTTAGGACTACTTCTCTCTAGTATCCATCAGGTAACTTGGCCTCTTTTAGCATTATTATAGTGATCTCCTTAACTGTCCTATTCTTTATCTCAACAAATCCATTATGCTATGGAGTCCTTTCTGTAGTGTAATGCATTTTCATCCCATGCTTCTCAAAATACTAAATGAACTCATTTGAGGTGAGTTATCCACATTTATTAGATCTTAGGAATTTAATTTTTCATCTAATCTCATTCTCCATCATGGCCCTAAAGATATTGAATCTCTAAAATGCATGTGACTTGTCCTTCAAAAAGATTACCCATGTCATTATTGAGTAATCATTTAAAAATAACATGAAGTATCTCCATTAATTAGCTCCTCTTGTCTTATTAAGACCACATATATTAGTATGAACTAATTATAGAGGCTTTGTAGTTGTATACTCCTTTGTTTGAAATCTAAAACTTGTATGCTTGCCTAGTTGAAATTACTTGTAAGTAGTGTCTTTAGGTTTGATTATCTTGGGCATGTGTCTAACACATTTATTTGTGATTATTTTGACTAGGTTATCAAAGTTAAAATGTTCCATTCTGCTATGACATAACCAACTCTCATCAATATTTCCTATCAAGTAGTTATTACTATTTACTTTAATAAGATTATAGATATTGCTATCAGTCCTTTTCCCTTCTGAAACTAGTCATATAGATCTCATTAACTTATATCCTTCTACATTAAATGTGACGTTATATCATCTATCACACACTTGGATGACAATAAGCAGATTATGATTCAATATTTTAACATAAAGGACCTAAAATGATAGATCCTTCGTTACATTTTCTCAATTTGATGAACTTGCTCTTGTCACGAGTCATATGCTTTGATCAACCACTATATATCACCCAATAATTCTTATTAGCATGGAATGTAGTTTGAGTAGTCATAAATTGATTTTTTACTTTTCACACTTCTTTGGGTTTCTTATATGGTTTCTTTTTCTCATTTTTAGAGATTTGTGAACCTTTGTTCACACTGGGAGGAATGCCTTTCTTTACATTGTGTACTTTTTATTGTACATAGGTATTCCTACATTGTTTAGATATGTGACCAGTGTTATTTCAATTATAGCATATTAAATTTATATCTAAAAAAGGAGAAAATAAATTTCTACTTACAAAATTTATTATCCTTTTAGGTATAACTCTCCAATCAATATCCCTATTACCAAACTAATTATAGGTATAATAATAACCATAGAAAGATGAGGAATACTTGGTAATAACATTTCTATGGGCAGCATGAGAAGCTCTTCCATATTCTGGTTTCTTCAAATCTCTCACTTTTATGTATCCATCTACATCAACTATCTTTATCTTCTTTTTTTAGGCTTATTTTCTCAAATCTTCACATCAGTTGTTTTTGAGTCTATCTTTGTATCCTTGCAATATTTCCCTTTCTTTGCTCATAATCCATCTTCTGCTTTAAATTTTTTATATAGGTTAGTAGATGTGCTAATTGTGGAATATATTTTTTAATAACCAAGCCCTGATCTCTCTTTTAAAATATTTTGAGAGTTGATCAGTTCATCAAGAATTTTTGATCCTCCTATCAGCTTCAAATTTTTGTCTAGTAGTCCTTTAGCTTTCTCAAGATATTTTAAAAAATACATTGTTTATACTTATAGCTTCATGCACTCATCAGATTTAGATTATAGTTCAAGTTTGAATATATCTTCTATTATTTTAGCCTCTTCAACTTGTGGCTTTAGGCTAACCACCATCTGATTATATTTCTCAAAAACTTTGGACATTTTCACAATTTTCTTTTGTCCAAGATTCTTTTATTTTAAGCTCTCTTTTCTCAGCTTATCAGTTTCCTCTAAAGCATAGATGAGTTCAAACTCTAGATCCATTTATACTTCTTATTCATGCAAGTCTTCAAATTATTCTTGATACACAAAAGTTGATCCTATTATCATGAATATGACTTAGTTTTCCTTAGCCACAAAAGCATAGTCATGATCATCATCATAACTATCATTGTCATCCATCGAATCACTATCTTATTTTGTGTATAAGCCTTTATTTTTTTTGATGAATTTCTTCTTCTTAGAATAGTGAGGTTTCACCTTTTCACTATTCTCATCTTTTTCAATGTTATCTTTCTTGTTATAAGGGATTTTAATAACAAAATGTCCTACTTTACCATAATTAAAACATTTAAGGGGTAGCTTGCCTTTGTACTTTCCATAAGCTCTTCTCAATCTTTTGACAAAGTTGGCTTCTTCTACATCAATCTCTTTAGATCTAGATGAGAATGCTTAATATTTTACTTGCTTGGCTACTTTGAATGTAGATTCTCTCTTGAAATTGTTTACTTCTCCTATTATCATCTCATACATGGTGAAGGTTCCATGTAACTCATCAACAATTAGTTTATCCATATCTCTTGCTTCCTTTGTTGTATGGATTTTAGAGTCATACCTTGATGGTAGAGATCTTAGGAGATTTTTGACAATGACTGATTGAATTTCATCCTTTCTCCAAGGCCTCTTATTTCATTGACTATTTCATCCATTCTGAGGAGGTAGTCTGTAATTTTATCTTTGTCATTCATTTTAAGGCTTTCAAACTTGCCTTCAAATGTTTGTAGCCTAACTTGTTTAACCTTTTCATCACCTTCATAGATGATTTTCAAATTTTTCTAGATATCTTGTGTATTTTGACAATGCAACACTTTGAAAAAAATTTAATTTTATAATTCGCACAAAATATCACTGTTAACCTTGGTATTGTGAGAGGATCCTTCTACAAAAAATTGATAAATATGAAATAAATAATATATATATAAAATAAACAAAATCACTAAAATTATTATATATATTTTAGGCCACTTCGAGGGGGAAACCTCCTTTAAGAAAGCTCAATACAATAGATTCATGGATGCCTTCCTTGGCATCAACACTTACTTATATACTAAGTCTATCCTAAGAAACTACTATTTCCAATGAACATGGGATAAAAAATAATGCTCACAGGATAAATTACAAAGCATATGCATCCATAAAAACTAATAATATACTAAAAAAGTAAAGAAAATGGGTCATATGGGTTCTTAACATCCCCTCCATCTTTTAAAAAACTTTGTCTTCAAAGATTTGATGTGGGAATTGGTGTTGACTTTGAAAGAGTGGTTCCCATGTTACATCCTCTGGTTGTATTCCATGCAACTAAATTTATACCTCTATGATGGAGAGGGAGAAAATTTGGTAGTGTGCCTATCCAAAATTGTCTCTGCATCAAGAAGGATGGATTCCTCTTCATCAAGTTCTAGTAGAATAATCTACACTCTAATGTTTGTGCGAAAAACTTTCTTTATACAAGAGACACGAAATACTAGATAAAATCGAGAAGAAGGTGGGAGCTCCAAATTCTAAGAAACTGATCTAATCTTCTGGAGAACTTTATATGGCCCATATAACTTGGGAACTAGCTTATGATGCCCTTTGAGTTTGAGGGGGGATTGTTTGTATGGCTACAAGTAAATAAAAACCATATCACCTACTTGAATTGTGTGCTAAGAATGATGTTGATCAACAAGTTCTTTCATTATATTGAGTGCCATATGAAGATTTTCTCATAGGGTGCTGAAGATCTAATCTTAAGTTCAAAGAAGCATGTCGACTACTTGAACTAGTGAACTATTGGGGGTGTACACAAGGAGAACTAGTGATGCTTGATCATATATTTCTTCATATGGAGTCCTTTTAGTTGAAGTATGCTATGCGGTATTATACCACCATTTAGTGAGAGGGAGCCATTTTTCCCACTAATGCTATTATTTTGAGGTAAGGTAACAAAGGAACGTTTCCAACCATTTATTGAAAAATTTATTCTAGACATCCATTTGTGGATGATATCCAGAACTCATCTTCAATTGGGTGTCAATGCATCAAAATAGTTATGTCGAAAAATGGCTAGTGAATGTTGCATCATGATCTACCATAATGGAATAAGTAATGCTATGAAGATGCAAAATTTGGTCCAAATTTTTTCATGTGACTATAGAGGTAATATAGTGATGGCTAAGATCACAAAAATGACTATATTTGGAGAGGCGATCAACAAAAACCAAGATAACTATTTCTTTACCAGATTTAGGGATCCCCTTAATGAAATCCATGGAGATATCTATCTAAATATTGGTAGGGATGGGAAAGGGTTTGAGAAACATAGGGATGAGTGTTGTTTTACCCTTGTTGCATTGGGAAATATCACATTTAGGCACCCTCTATTGAATTATGTTTTTCATTCCTTTCCAAAAGAAGTTGTTATTTGCTCACTTATAAGTTTTGAGAAACATTGATTGCCATACAAATGGAAAAGAATGTATTTCATAAAATATAGCCCTCTAAAGATCTATGCTATAGGGAATTACAAGATGACCTTTGTATCATAGAGAAGCACCATCCCAAGAATAATCTGGTACTATAGAGGGGTTAGTGTCTAAGTATTGAATGATTTAAGATAATGAGGATTCATTGACATACCCATGCTATAAAACATCCAACCAATTTAGAATATGCATAGAAATAGATGAAAGGGAAGTTTGGTCTATAAATGTGTAAAATAGAGCATCAACCACAATATCATTCTTACCCTTCTTGTAAGTGATCTCATAGTTATAACCCATGAGTTTGCTGACCCATTTCTATTGTGATGGGGTAGATACCCATTGTTTTAGGAAATATTTCAAACTCTGATAATCAATTTTGATGTAAAAATGATTCCCCAACAGGTATGGCCACCACTTCTATACTACATGTAGAATAGTCATCATTTCCTTCTCATAAGTAGAGAGTACTAAATTTTTGATAGAAAGCGATTTGTTTATGAATGAAATGGGGAATACTTCTTGGAGGAGAACAACACCAAGTCTATTGTCACAAGCATCCCTCTTGATAGTAAATGTCTTGGAAAAATTTAGCATATAGAGAATAAATGCACACTCAATACCCTGTGTCTACGTAAAATCATACTTTTTCAACATAGTTGTTAGTGGAGTTGTAATCTTCCCATAATCCTTAAAAAACTTACAATAGTATATAGTCAGTCCTAAAAAACCATGGAGGCTCTTGAGTGTTTGAGAATGAGACCAATTTGTCATAGCATCTATTTATTCCAGATCCACCTGAACTCATTGGGTCCAAACAATATGCTTGAGATACTCCACTTTGTCCTAGCCAAAAATACATTTGGACTATTTTGCACAAAGACGGTGGTCAAAGAGAAGTTATAGTTTAACCTTGAAATGTTGAAGATGCTCAGACAATGTTTTACTATAGATTAAGATATCATTGCAGAAGACCAAAATGAATTTTGGTAAATAGGGATAAAATATTTTATTCATCAATGAGTGGAATGTTGAAGGAACATTAGTGAGGCCAAAGGACATGACTATAAACTCATAGTGGACATCATATGTGCAAAAAGCTATCTATAGGGATATCATCCTCATGAAGTTTGATCTAGTGGTATCAAGAGCAGATATACAATTTTGAGAAAAAATTAACACCATGAAGTTCATCAATAATAGGGATCAAGAATTTATTCTTAATTGTAATGTGATTAAATACAAGAAATTTAATATAGAGGTGTCATGACCCATATTTTTTTCAACAAAGAGAACTAGGGAAGAATATGAGTTGGTACAAGGGTGAATAATGCATTGCTTCACTAAGTCTCAAATGAGCATCTTGATCTTGATATTTTGAAATGGGTAGTGGTAGGGCCTAATGTTGAGAGGAATGCTTCTAGAAAGGAGATGAATATAGTGGTCCTTTGGCTATGAAGGTGACAATCTCACTAGTTTGGCAAAGACACCTACATACCTCTACAAAATGGTTTGTATATCAGAAGGAGTAGATAACAATGATGACTATATTTTAATGGAATGGAGATGGGAAATGATGTTGTGTGAATTCCTATTAGGAATATTTTTCATATAATGTGAACTGATGATGTTAAGATACCCTATTTTAAGTTACCATTGTCTAAAAATTGCATCTAAATTTTATCAAAATCCCATAATATGGGTCGAAGTGTGTGTAATCATTGGGCTCCTAAAACAACATCACATCCACCTAAGGATAAAGCAAACATGTAAGAATGCAAGTTATAATCTTCAATAGATATTCACACACTGTAACACCTCACTTTGCAAGGTAATGTGCCCCGATTAACAATCATGACTTCAAAGATGGAGTAAGGATGAATAAAACAATCAGGCTGTTTGGTGATCCAAGGGTCAATGAAGTTATGAGTGCTACCCAAATCAATGAGTATTGTGAGAGGGAGATTCTTGAAGTAATCCTTGACCTACATGGTTTTTGGGGTGGTGAATCCTTCTAAGGTATAAAGAGAGATATCTGGGTGGTATTCCTAAGAAATATGTTCCATAATCAATGGATCTTCATCTGGATCATTTTCTATATCATGAACATCTTTAGAAACTTTAGTTTTGGGTAGAAAATACACATATAATAGTTAGAGATTTTGATCTACACATTTATGTCTCTGAGTGAAATTTTCATCCTAATTATAACATAATCCTTTTTCTCTATAGGCCCACATCTTTGCTTCAGTCAAACACTTGATAGGAGTGGTTCTAGGGGTTGGCATTATTTGAGATCATTGTGGAGTTAAATTTTTTAATGGAACAAAATTGGATTTGACTTGTTGCTGAGCTATGATATTGTTCTCTGCCAACTTATCCAACCCTAGGGATTTCACCATTGTGTTGGACAAAAATATTTTGACCTTTGATCGAATTGCATCGTTCAATCCACTGCCAAAAGAACTCCTAAAGAATTCATCTGACAATCCCTCTATGTGATTGGCCAATTTTCCAAATTGTGTTTGATATTCTCTCATAGTTATTTTTTGGAAAAGTTTATTGAGTGCTCTAGTGAAGTCATGAAAATAACTATGGCTAAATCATTGTAAAATGAGGGTGCAAAAATTAACCCATATGGGCTCATCATACCATTGAAGGGATTCATGTTCCAAGTGAAAGGATGCAAGAAAGACCTTGTTGGCATCAAAAGTAGTAAACATAATGGAATATTTTTCTACCTAATAGATCTATCTAGCTAGATCTACACCATTAAATCAAGAGAAGTTAATATTTAACCCCAAAAAATTTCAAAAGAAGAAAAACTTGTGTTTGAAGAGGACTTTATATGCCATCGGTTGCTCATGGTTGTATGTTGAATACTAAGGCTAACAAGTTTTTAATCAAGATATTTGATGTGGGTCTTGACGGTGGTAATTTCAACTTCCATGTTTTTTCTCCTATTTGGGTCACTACCATGATCAGAATAAGAGCTTTTTTATTGAATGGGTAGAAAAACTAGAGTTAAGACACATTTAGTAAGGGAAGTTTTTAATTTGGGTGAATATCGAAGGGGTAAATGGAATTTTATGATTTTTTTTGCATAGTGGGTGAAGGATTGATGAAGGTTAGGGTAATTTCAGGAGGGATAATGGCAAAAATGTAAAATTTATCAAAGAAGGAAAAAAGAGTATAATGGGGATAGGAACACTGTGGATATTTTTTGAGATAAATGGATAACAAAATAAGTTATGGTAAAACCCAAAAAAGAGAAAAATGAAATTTGTGTAAATTAAGAGTGGAATTGGGATATGGGACTTCAATGAATAAAATGAGGGGAATGGAATTTTAGGTGTCTGGATAAAATTTGAGGATCAGCAGGGTTACAAATGGAGAGATATGGAATTTTTTTTCTTATTTCTATTTCTAGTTATTGTGCTCTATAATACACATCTATTGAAAATATGTGAAAATAAGTCTATAGATCTGACATGGTAATTTTTTAATACTTTGTTGGTAATATTCTAAAACTATTATGGCAAGGCTACTGATACTCTACTAAAGATATGTTAGTTTTCTAATATGCTACTAGTAAAATGTTGAAACTAGTATAATGAGTCTATAGATCTAATATGGAATGTTTTTTGATACTCCATGGTAATATTTTGAAAATGATAGAAATGGGCCCCTAGTTTCAATGGTTGCCTAAGGGTTTAAATATATCACTCTAGCCACCAATGCCATCTAAGCGAGTACTGCTCTCTAGAAAAATTTTGGCCATGAAATTATCTCTCAACAATAACTCTTGGTTTTTTTCATGGATGGGAACTACTCAATTGAGAAGGGGTTGTTTCCCATTTTTTTGTTAGGTCCTCTCAATGGGTTAGCTACTTTAGGGTTCCTATGGTACTCCTCACAATGAGTTTTATGGATTTCACCCAAGAACTTCCCATAGTTATGTGGTTATGTTCTTACCCTGATCCAAGATATATTATTATGTTATAGGAAAATACTTCAATACATAATGAAATAAAATATAGTTATTTCTAAAAAATTATTTAAAGAAATTATTCAGAAGAATAGACTGAAGAATTTTAGAAATAAAAAAATTTGACCTTAGAAAGTGCTGTAATACTAGATGAGAGGATCCTCCTAAAACAAATTGATAAATATTAATGAAATAAAAAAATTATAAAATTATCAGAATCACTAAAATGATTATATTGATCATTGGCCACTTTGAGGGGGAAACCTCTTTTGAGCAAGCTCAATAGAATAAATTTGTGGATGCTTTCCTTGGCCTCAACACTTATATATTAAGTATAATCTAAGAAACTACTACTTCCCATGAATGTGGGATAAAACATAATGCTCACAGGATGACTTACAAATCATATGTGTCCATAGAAACTAATATACTAACAAAGTAAAGAAAAGGGGTCACACAGGTTCCTAACACATTGCTCTCAGATGACTTCTTAGAATCGTAATCAGTAGGAGTTGTGGTAATGGATATATGTCCATTTACCATAGACATCCATACATCAAACCCTAATGAGGATAAATACACTTCCATTCTTATGCTCCAAAATGCATAGTTTAATATCTCTTGAACTGTAAGTTTCTTGCATCTATAAATCACGCACCAACATCATGATACTTGCTCTCATTACTATTCATATCATTTGATGGACTCTAGTTTTGATACACATGCACATTTATATAGATTTGATTGATTAAAGTAATTAAATTCATTATTTATGTCATGATTCATGACTTAATTATAAGTTCTTACATGTTCTTGTGCTTAATTGTTAGATAGATAAAATATTTTAATATCGACCATTGATATTTGGTTTGGTGCCATGATATAATGGTCTTCATTTCAATATCTTAGCTTTAAAATGTGTCTATTTGATCAATTTTTGATAGGATTATAATCTCTATTCAATCCTTGTAATCTGCTAGACTTTAACTATTCAATTTTAAAACATGTCTATTGATCTTTCAGATTTGAGCTCTTCTATCTCATTAGATCTTCAAATTGTCATGATTTTTACTTCTATCTTGATGTTAAACATTAATCTATTTATCCCATCTCACCCCTTCCTTATTATTTTTAATGCTTATACTCCATTGATATTATTAGACTTGCTTGGCCTTTAACTTGACACTATGTTGATAAATGTCAAGCATTTTATCCCATCTAAATCCACTCAGTCCATTGGATCTCCTTTGCATGATCATCTAATTACTATCACATCTTATGACAAGCTCAATTTTTATCTCTCCTTAGCTCTCAAGAATGTGACACTTGGCATTAGCACATGCATTATACACATTGCTATTGGTTCCTTCTATTGAGGCACTTGGAAAACCTATGTTTCTCATTGACCTTTTAATTTTAAACCACTTCATTTATTTAATGTGCAAGCTTTATGATTATGACACTTGTCACTAATGCATTTACTCAGAGGTGCCTTAGATAAATTGACTTTTCTACACTCTAATGGACCATCAATGTTTGATTAAGCATTAACATTGATCAATATGGGACAAATATAAAGTATAATACTTAGTAAGTATTAATTCCTTTGATCATTACTCAAGATGGTAATTCCTAAGTCTAAGGGGCTGGTTTTACAATGAAAACAAAGGTTTTAAGTTATAACTTGAGCTACCAGGTCTAGGCTATATTCAATCAACATCAAAATAGAACATGTCTATTAATGCCATGAATTAAACACTTAGGGTTTAATTGATAAACCCTATAATGTTTGAGAGCAAATATAATTCAATTTTGGGTTCATCACTCTTCATATGAACTTGTGGACCATATTATTAAGATGATCATGAAACACCCATAAAAGATCTTCTATCCATTTCCTTTGTAAATGTCCAAAACAGTCTTTGTAAAATCATGATGACTTTGGAAGACCTTTGTGCATATTTTACTAAGTATAGGGGCCATTTCAATATTCTTGGAAGGCTAACTTTGCACCTGCAAAACTCTTATTGTGTTTAGTTACATGGCTTAAAATTTATCACATAGGATCCTCTTACATAGGATATTCCATCCATATATCCATTTTCTCCTGAATCCTTCATATGTGCAATATATTTCATCATCAAAATGTCTACTTAGATTTATCTTACAACCTACAAATTTGATTGTGTTGGAAAACACTGTCAAAATGCTTTGGAGCCCTACTTTGCTCATTCATATATTTTATCTTGTTACATCATGTGACCTGAGATTCAGATCTATAAATTGGGCAAAAAAACAAAAAAAACTATATGATCATTTTATCCTAACATACCAATGTGTGTAAATGTTGACCTCATCAATATGCTTACTTGGATTTACTTGAACCCTTTTGTAAATTTGTCTAAGTATTGAAACTTAGTGATTTTATCTAAATATCCAACTTTGCATCCCCATATCTTTAATTATGCTTCACTGAATGACTTCAAATATGGCACATAACAACTAGGTGGTAATGTGATCATAACTAGATGACCATCTCTCCTAGATGCATCCACATGTGGCAATAGTGATGTTAGCAAACTTCCTTCTCAATTTTTTGTGTCATAGACCCAAAATGTCTAGATGATCAATATGAAGAATTAGATGAGTTACAATCATGAAAAAAATCATTCCAATCATCCTTGACCTTTTATATGATCCCTTTCACATCCTAAAATTAAAATATTAAGTCCTAAATATCATTTATATGCTCATAATGTCCCTATTGACATCAATGACAATCATATTTCCATAAATCTACCCTTTTGTCATTGATGGAAAACTAAATGATTTGATCTTATAATATTATGATCCTTCTCTAGAATTTATTACATTAGCTTCTGATGAGTATGAACTAAATATATTCATACCAAAATTTCTCCCCCTTAGGCAATGGGACATTTTCCCAATACTCAAGTTGGACACTTGCTCTACTTCTTCTTTGACATTTGCACTTTTTCTCCAAACTTTTGCAGAGAGAAATTTATCTTCTTCTCCCCCTTTGACATCAATGGAAAAAAAATATTTCTAACTATTTTTCCAAATGTTTCTCCCCCTTTATAAAATAAAAGAGTTTATCTAAAAATATACAACCATCAAATCATTAAAACTTTGAAAAATTATGCATACCTTGGTTTCCTTTTCTCTCTTTTTCCAAGCACTAAAAAGGCTTATATTCGAGTCCCCCTGGACTCATGATATATCACTAGGATATAGTAATGTGATGTAGGAAACACCACTCCTACATTCTATCTTAGATAGTTAAATTATTCCCTGGGAAGAGGTTTGGTGAATATGTCTACAATTTGATCCTGAGTTGACACATACTCCATTGTGACCTCTTGATCTGTAACCCTCTCTCTTAAGAAGTGATAATTGATTTATATGTGCTTGGTTATAGAATGCATCATTGAAATCTTTGATATATTAATAACACTTAAATTATCATAAAGAATAGATATAGGTGACTTGTACTCTACCTTGATGTCTTTTAGTGTTTGTTTCATCCATAAGACTTGAATGCAACATGCCACTACTGCTACAAACTCTTCTTCTATTTTGGAAAGAGTAACTAAATTTTGCTTTTCTCTTAGCCATGAAATAAGTCTATTTCTAAGTAAAAATGCACCACCACTAGTACTTATATCATCCATACTTCCTAACCAATCAACATCTTTATGTGTTGTCAAAGTGAAATATTTGCTTTTGGGATACCATAGGCCATTGTAAATTGTGCTCTTGATATATATAAATATCCTTTTCACTGTATTGATATGTGATTCTTTTGGAGAAACCTAAAACCTTATAATCATGCACATTGATTGGATGATATCTGGATTTGATTAAGTTAGGTGTAAAAATCTACCTATCATTGATCTATAAATGGTTTGATTTGCATAAAGGGACTCATCATCTTTGCTCAATTTTCATCAAGTTTTCATTAGATTACTAATTATTTCCTTTGCATACTTGGCTTGGGATATCATTATCCTTTCATCATATTTTTCTA
Organism: Torreya grandis; assembly: GCA_037957365.1. Classification (NCBI taxonomy): domain Eukaryota; kingdom Viridiplantae; phylum Streptophyta; class Pinopsida; order Cupressales; family Taxaceae; genus Torreya; species Torreya grandis. The sequence goes on from JARHVA010007381.1 coordinate 564,528, forward strand.
TTTTTAGACCAAGGAAGATAAAAAGTTATCCAGGCATAGACATCTCAAACTCACTTTGCATTTGGGTAGAAAATTATTTCACATTTTTTTTACCAATAAAGATGATATCATGTACATATATAACAATAATCAACATATGCTCACCTTTTGATTTGAAGCACATATTCTTATCTGCACATCCTTTGTTGAAACCTTATTGTTGTAGGTACTAGTCTAATCTTAAATATCATGATCTAGGTGCTTATTTTAGACCATAAATATGTTTCTTTAGTTTGTACACATAATCTTCTTGTTAGACTAATTGAAAACATTCAGATTATTCTGTGTAGACTTCCTCTTATAGGCTCCCATTTAAGAAATCTGACTTAACATCCATTTGATAGACTTTTAATTTCTTGTAGATAAAAAATGTTTGGAACATTATTAGAACTTCCCATCTAGAAACTGGACCAAATGTTTCCTCAAAATCTATGCCTTCAACTTGTACATATCCTTCAAATACAAATCTTGCCTTATTTTTAATGATAAATCCATCCTTATTAATCATGTTTCTATAAACCAATTTTGTACCTGTCACATTCTTTTTTGAAGGTCTTAGAACTAATTGCCAAGTTTTGTTCTTTTTAATTTGGATCAATTATTCTTCCATGGATTTTAGCAAATTATCATCCTTTTTGGCCACAATATATCTCTTAGGCTCAATTTCAAACATTAGAGCAAAACTTATTTATGCTTTATTTGACTAAGTTATCAAAGTTAACATGACACATTATTTTATACAATAACCAATTATCATTGATATTTCCTATCAGTCAACTATTACCATATACTTCAACAAGATTATAACTATTGATTTTAGTCCTTTTACCTTCCATACCTAGTCTTCTAGATATCTTTAACTTATAGAACTTTGCATCAAATATGACCTTATATCCATTATTACACAATTGGCTGACATTAAGCATATTATGTTGTAATCCTTCAACATAAAGGACATCACATGTAGGTAGTTATCAATATATGTTCAAGGTTCATTTACCTTTGATCTTTATTACAATGTTGCCTCCCAAGATAATAGATCCTTCCTTACAATTACTCAATTTGATGAATTTTCTCTTATCACTGGTCATATTATTTGAGCAACCATTGTTTATCACCTACAAATTCTGCTCCTTAGCATGGAGTGTAGTTTGAGAACTCATAGATTGATCTTTCACTTTCCATACTTACTTGGGTTTCTTATATGGTTTATTTTTCTCCTCTTCAGAGACTTGTGAACCTTTATTCAAACTAGGAGAAATGCATTTCTTTACATTGTATAATTTTGATCTTACAAAGCTAGTTATACATTGTTTAGCTATGTGACCAATGTTATTGGAGTTATGACATATTACATTTGTATCTAAAAAAAGATTAAATGAAATTATTATTAGAATTTTTTTTCTCCTTTTAGGTACAACTCTACAATCAATATTTCTATGACCAAACTGATTAAATGTATAAAAATAACCATAGAAAGATGATAAATACTTGGGCATAACATTTATTTGCGCAACATGAGAAGCTCTTCTATATTATTGCTTATTCAAGTCTCTCACTTTTGTCTATCCATTTGCATCAACTACCTTTGCCTTGTACTTTTATTTAGGCTTATTTTATCCTTTAGATTTCTTCATATTAGTTATGTTTGAGTTTGACTTTGTGTCCTTAAAAGCCATCTCTTTCTTTGTTTTTGATCCTTATTCTACTTTAAAGTTGTGATATAGGTTACTAGATGTACTAGTTGTGAAAGTTTTTCCTTTTTCATAACCAAGAGTTGATCTCCTTTTGGAAGGATTTTGAGAGATGATCATTTCATCAAGAATATATGATCCTCCTATCAACTTCATACTTTTGTCTAGTTGTCCTTTAGCTTTCTCAAACTCTTTTTACAAAGACACTATCTTTGCTTCTAACTTTATACACTCATCAGATTTAGTTTTTAGTTTAATTTTAATTGTATGTTCTATTATTTTAGCTTCTTTAACTTGTGTCTTTAGGATAACCACCATCTGATAAGATTTCTCAAGACTTTTGGACATTTTCCCAATTTCCTTTTGTTTAATCTTGTTCTATTTTGATCTCTCTTTTCTTAACTTATAAATTTCCTCTAAAGCATATATGATTTCACACTCTAGATCCACTTCTCATTTTTCATATGAGTCTTAAACTTTTTCTTGATCCACAGAAGTTGATCATATTATCATGAATAGGACCTCCTTTTCCTCATCCATAAAAACACAGTCATGATCATCAATAGAACTAACACTATCATCCATTTTATCACTATCTTATTTTATGTATGATCCTTTATTATTTTTGAAGAATTTATTCTTATAATAGTGTGATTTTACCATTTTACTATTCTCTTATTGTTCAGTGTTATCCTTATTGTTATAAGGGCATTTAGTATCAAAATGTCCTACATTACCATAATTTAATCATTTGAAGGGTAACATACCTTTGTACTTTCTAGACCCTCTCTCAATATTATAAAAAAGTTGGTTTCTTCTTCATCAATCTCCTCAAATATGAATGAGGATGACTTTAATTTTACTTACTTAGCTACATTGAATGCAGCTTATATCTTGAAATTGTCTACTTCATCCATTCTCATCTCATAGGCGATGAAGGTTCCACGTAACTCATCAACAATGAGTTTATCCATATATATTACTTCATCTATTGTAGAGATGTTAGAGTCATACCTTGATGGTAGGGATCTTATGATCTTTTTGACAATAACTAATTCTTTTATCTCTTCTCCAAGGCCTCCAATTTCATTGACAATTTCATCCACTCTAAGGAGGTAGTCTATAATTTTCTCTTTATCATTGATTTTAAGGCTTTCAAACTTGCCTTTGAATGTTTATATGTTGGCATGATTTACCTTGTCATCACCTTCATATATACTTTTTAGTTTTTTCTAGATATCTTATGCATTTTGACAATGCATCACTTTGACAAAATCTGAATTAGACAATCCACATAAAATAACATTCTTAGCTTTGGCATTACTCTCATATGCTTTCTTGACAGCTTGATCAATAAGAGTTGTAGTAGGGGATGTGTATCCATTTACCACAAACATAAATACATTAAACCCTAATGAGGATAAATAAAATTCCATTTGTGTGTTCTATAATGCATAGTTTGATCCATCAAGGAGAGGTGTTTTATTTGATGAAGATCCTTTCTGGCTGGCCTTTTGTGTTCACCATTCCAAGATCTACCTGAGCTAATTAAGCTTCCTATAATAAAATAGGGCTCTAATACCAATTATTGAAATATAAATATATATTAAGAGGGAGGTGAATTAGTATATTGACTTACTTAGTCATTTTTCAAAACCTTTTAATCCAAATTAAAATTATATGCAAAAATTAAAATCACACGAAAAGACACAACATATGATATATTGTGGAAAACCCAATATGAGAAAAACCAACTGAATAATATCTCCTAGAATCTACCATTCTAATCGAGCATCATAATAATGAGCCTCACTAGTTACAATTTCTAAGGACACCAACCCTAAGGAGACACCAATCCCATGATTTAAGAGCACCTACTCTAAAGAAACACCCACTCCCTAACTAAGAACCAACTCAGCTCATCTGATGGCACCAACCAATCATATATAATATGGAGCTAAAAATTCAAATTCAAATTTTTATTCATAAAAAAATATAATGATCTATTCTCTATAATAGTTTTGATCTATAAATGTTCATGATTTATACTTCATCTCTCTTCTCTTCTCTTCTCTTCTCTGCTCTAACCATCTAGTTCTATGTCTCTATCTTTCTTTATTTGAAATAATTCAATAATACCAGTATCTTATACATTTATCATAGATTTCATATATATAAGTAATTCATCTCATGTTACATATCTTCTATATGTTCACACTAGTTTTCTAGCACATCATGCTCTATTATAGACTTAGTTCATTATCTCTTGAACTGTAAGTTTTTGGCATCTAGAACTCATGAATCAATACCATGATTAATGGTCTCATTAATATTTATAGCATTTTTTGTACTCTAGTTTTGAGACACATGCACATTTACATAGATTTTATTGATTACAACAATCAAATTCATTATCTATGTCATGATTCATGGATTCACTATAAGTTCTTGCATGTTCCTGTGATTGAACATTAGATAGATCATATGTTTAAATATAAACCATTGATATTTATTTTGACATCATGATCTAATGGTATTCACTTAAATATCTCAGCTTAAAAACATGTTTGTTTGATAGATTACTGATAATATTACATGCTCTATTCAATCTTTGTATGCTTTCAGAGTTTAACTAGTTAATTTTAAAATACATTCTTTGATATTTTTGATTCAATCTCCCATGTTACATTAAATATTTACATTACCATGATGTTTTATTTTATGTTTAAATTAAAAATTGAGCTCTTTATCCCATATGATTACTTTATAAGTATTTGGAATAATTATGCTCCATCGACCTTCTCAAACTTGTTCAGCCTTTAACTCTCCACTATGTAAATAAACCTTGAACACTTTATCCTATTTTATTCTTCTCACTCCATTTTACCTCCTTTGAAAGATCATCCACTAACTATTAGATCTTATGATAATCTAGATCTTTATCTTTGCTTAGCTCTCAATAATATGACACTTAGCATTATCACATGCTTTCTACACATTGCTATTAGTTCCTTCTATTGAGACACTTAGAAAACCCATGTTGCTCATTGACCTTTTTAAATTAAAAAAATTCATTTATCTATTATGTAGACTCTGTTATTGTGTCACTTTTCACTAGCACATTTACTCAGAGGTGCCTTTGATAAATTAACTTTGCTATGCTCTTTTAGATATTCAGTGTACGATTAAGTGATAGTTGTTAATCAAGATAGGATAAATATAATGTCTAAGTCTTAGTAAGTATTAATTACTTTAATCACTACTCAAGATAGTAATTATTAGGTCTAAGGGGCCAATTTTATAATGATGAGAAAGGCTTTAAGTTATAACTTAAGCTATCATGTCTAGGCTATATCTAGTCAACATCAAAATAAAACATGCCTATTGATGCCATGACCTAAACCCTCAGGGTTTCACTAAGAAGCCCTATAATGTCTGAAATAAAATATAATTCAAATCTAGGATCATCACTCTTCATCTAAACCTATATACCATATTTCTAAGATGCTCATGAAAAACCCATAACAAATCTTCTATCGATTTCCTTTGAAAATGTCCATAAAAGGTTTTTGTAAAAGCATGAAAACATTGTAAGACCTTTATGCAGATTTTAATAAGTATGAGGACCATTTAAGTATGCTTGTAAGGCTCAATTTACACCTTCATAACTCTTGTTATGCTTAGTTGCATGACCTGAAATCTAGTGCATATCATGCTTTTACATAGGAGATTCCATCCATATATCCATTTACTTCTGAAGCCTTTATATGTGAAATATATGGGATCATAAAAGTTATTACTTATCTCTATATTAAAACATAAAAATTTGATTATGTTGGAAAACTCTATCAAAATGCTTGGGAGTACTACTTTGCTTATGCATATCTTTCATTGTGCTATATTGTGTGACCTAAGATTCATCACATATAAACTAGGCACAAAAATGAACAAGCCCATATAAATGAAAATGGGAAATCGAGTTGAAAACGATAATGTGTCAAACATGAATAAAGTGTTAATGAAAAATTATAAGATAATAAGACATGAAATAATGTAAATAAGAAACTATCAATGTAAGGTAAGACACAAACAAAGATGTGAAAAATAATAAATATAAGTGTAAACAAAGATATGTGAATAAACAAGATATCAATGTAAACAATGATATGAAAACAAAGATATGTAAATAAATGAGATATGAAAAATTGTGAAAGTAAAAGTGGGAATATGAGTGAAAAACCAAACTTATTGTTTGTGTTAGTCAATAATGTGAAAGAGTAAATTTATTTTGAGATAAAAAATGGCACATAGTTGGTATATGAAAAAATGATATTGTGTGAGGAAGACTTAGTCCTATTTGAGGTCTTACACTACAAATCATAAAAGGATAACCAATGAGGTATAAAAATTGGAATTTTTTATACGGGAGAATGGAATTTTTTGAGGAAGGACTAGTCCTAACCAATGTCTTACACTACAACTCACAAAAGGATACCTGAAGAGGTATGATTATCTATTAAGTGATATGCAATAAGGGGAGTATTAGGAATGATTTTTATGGAGAAATAAAATGTAAATAATTACATAGGCATTGTATCAATCATTAGTACACATGAGGCATACTAATTAAATTTGCAACTGATAAGATTTTGTTTGGACAATAGATACTTAAAATACTCTTACTAGCAGACGCAAAATTGTTGGCTAGTGAGGGAAGTACCTAAATCATTTCATGAAGGTTATTTATAGAAATATTATAATTAGCCTAACTTCCCATGACATGTTCCATTTTCCTCAAAACCCTTCACATAGATGTCAATCTACTATGATGATTGGGTACTTGAACGAGAATGTACATGGCACTGGATATAATAATGATACCTCCTATTGTAGTCTACTATCATACCAAACCCTAATGTAACTATACTATATCATGAGGCCAATTCTGGATTTTGAGCTTCAACTATAATAAGAGATGCGCCAAAGAATAACTGCATATTTTTATTTGATTTTGAACTTTGAGTATTTATGACCTTTTGATCATTGCCTTTATATTACTTATTTTGATTTCGAATTTTATGGCTTTTTTTATTTCTCTTTCATATGGATTTTAAATAATAAAACATGGATTATATGGGTTATAGACACAAATAATATTATGCTTGAGTTTGTAGATATAATTACTTAAAGACTATATCAACCTAAAAAATTATTACACTTTCCCACAAGTAAGTTTAGATCTCAAGACTAGCCGTATGTGTGCTTATGATGAATGGAATATATGGGATAAATGGTGATTGTGAAAGATACATGTACTAAATGGTAAAATTATGAATATGTTTTGTATATGATCATAATAAACATAGGATAGTGTAGGGTGTGGTCGAAGTTCCATGTAACATAAACAATGATTTTATTCAATAAGTGATCTAATAGAAGCATCCATGTTAGGAAAAATCATCCCCAAAGAAGGGGAGTATAAAAGCATTTAGTGAATTTTAATTAAATATTTATAATTGAATATGTAAAGATTTGTGAATCAAGAATAACGAATATAATGTTATAAATGTAAAGATAGAAGAGAGAGAAAAGATAACAAAAATATGCAATGCATTAAATTTTTTATAATGAAGTATGAATTATAAAAACCACTTAGGTAGAAATGTGAGGCATAATATGCCATATAAAAAAAATGATCTCACAAATACTAATATATTTCATGACATACATCATCATTAACATTTTATAAATATTGATATGTTTGGAATCTATACTTAACCATAGTCTCAATTATATTCACTGAGAGACATGTGAGAACTCCCTATCACACTATCTCAACTTAAAATGTAGGTATGCTAGAAGAAGCAAAACAAGGCTATGTATGTGGCATCCCCTGTAAAGGGTAGTAAATGCAAGGAAATAGTGATATAATTTACCTAAAAGCTTTTTACCTCTGAAATGATCAAGTGGTGGGGAAGGCTTAACCTTTCCCCATGAATGATCATGTGTATGTAGTTGAAAATGTGTTGGTGTACGTTGTGGACAATCATGGAAGTGTTATTTTAAGAAAATAAACATATTTATATGATGTGTATCACATTGATGCCAAAATAAATAAACCTCTCCATATTTAGGAATGTACTCTAGTATAATATTAGGAGGAGGTAGAGTATTATAAATAAATTATTCCTTCTCTAGATGAAGTATATCAATGTATCATCAAAGCTATCAATAGTGTACAGAGGTATGCATGGTTATGCTATGAAAACAAAAAGTATGTCAAGGAGTAGTGGAGTGTGGAGGTGTATTATTAATGGTAGAGTTATAACATAATTCTTGTTATTATGCTAAAAATATTTTATGTGCACAAATATCATTGGCCCAATGACAAATAACCTTATATAACTCACAATATGGATCATCTTCCTATCGTGTAGGTAGAGGATCAAGCTTAGGAAAAGAAAATAAGCCATTACCATCAGTTGAAAAAATCATAATAGAGTCTATATTAGGCTCAAAAACTATGATAGATGATATCAATTTTGGTCTACATAATGTGGCTAACATATCAAGAGGGAGAACGCTGAAATGATCAAAAAACTTGTTGAATTGGTATGGTCTCATCATGACATGATCAAGAATAATAATTTTAAGAGGTTCATTAATGAATAGGTAAGAAGAAGTGTGTGTGATCCATATCCAACCTATGAGCATTAAGTGAAGAAGAGATAATGCCAATGGTCGGAGAAGGATAAGGAACTACATCAATAGAACTAATACTATGAAAGGAGTGTTGTAAAGAAGAATGATAGGTAAGTATTTATACATTTTTAGCTTGAGAAAAAATAGATAAAAAGGTGTCATATAAATAATATACATTATCATAATAAGGATTATTAATATCAACAATAAAATAATCAATGATATTATCATTTGAAGAAACATGAGGAATGGATTGTTTAGTCTTTATTAGAGTAATGGGAATCTCATCAATTGGTTTTTCTTGAGACCAAAGTTTTAGAGAATGAGGTAATTGAGTAATAATGTATGAATGGAGATTAGAGGTTTTGATTCTCAGACTAATCTCATCTAGTTCATCATCATCAAAATCTATTAACTTAGGTAATATATTGCCTACAAGTTCAGGGTGTCCATTATAGCCTCTATTAAAGTTGATGGGGTAATTAAATCATTGAATATCATGAAAGAAATTATAGTTAAAGGTTTTAGTGTGTGTATTTTGATAATGTCACATCCCTAAATTTTTTAAAATTCAAATGGTTCATCTCTCCTTGAATCTTGTAAATAATATAATTTTGAGGAATTTTAATACACTAGAATGTTGATAAGGCTACACATCTCATGTGGTGTGCCAAAATTCAACTGAATAAAATGTTATATGATAATGGGAAATTGAATATCATATATTTGATGTGAATGGTGATAAGAGGGACCATAATAAGAAGCCAAACAAAACCAAAAGGATGCATATATATATTCGAACATAGTCTTGATAGGTAATTTGGTAGATTTAAGATGTATTTAGAATACCCAAGTTCTAAAATAAATCTAAGAGAGGTAACGCAAGTGCCAAAACCTTCATCAATAAAAGCATTTTTATCATGAATATCACCAATTTAGACACTGATAAATAATGTAGGATCATCCACATGGAGTAATATTTCGTTAGGAATAATGGAAGTGATAGAAAATTTGAGTGAAAGAGAAGTGTCTATAATTTCATCAATTTATATAGACATTTATTTGCATTGTTGAAAAATAGTAGCTTTAGATCAATTTAGAGGTCGAGGTACATTCTTTAAAATATAATTTTCATTAGACATTTACGATCATGAGGACATGTCACCATGAGTTCTATAAAGGTAATTTGATATGGGAGATGTGAAAGTTCTATTATAGGATCCCATTCACATATCGAGTTATAACTATATTAGATAAAGGTGCATAATGTTCAAGTAAATATGTTAAAGTAGTGTTGAAAGTGAATTTAAATTGATGTTGATAAGGGATATTTGATTGGGATTTGGTTTATGTGGTTTGGGCAAGAGTGTCTGATGGGGTTGAATTAAGTAGTGTTTTTAGTAATGTGGTTAGATCATTATTTGGTTCTATAGAAGATTTAGTAGGTAGTGAAGAAATTGAAGTAGTAGGTTGATTTAGAGTTTTAGGTAATTTCGATTGAGTATAATGTGATGGTACATGAGGGATATAAATTTTATCAATTAAATGTGAATGGGTATGCACATATGTTTTTTCTATTACAAATATGTGTGATAGTGGATGTATGAGTAGGTTGTGTTGTTAAATTTATTGGAATTGTTCTTGTATGCCCAAGTTATGTAAACTGAGATGGGTAAGAATATTGGATAATACATAAATTTGGGAATTTTTTATATATAGAATTTATTAAGGATTGATATAATAAGCTACTATCCTAATATTGTTCATGTTGACAATGTTTTCATCAGTGGTGAGATAATTAGGGTTGATAGAAGTTTTGTTAGTGTTGGTAGTGGGATATTAAGTAGTATTTGATTGATGATTAGGAAGAGGATACTTACTAGTAGTGAGATGAGTGTTATATTGATTAAGGGCACCATTTTTAGTTTTGGTTTCATAAAACTTGGATGTTGCTTCATAATCTTGCTTCATAATCTTGTTCAGGCTGTGATCAAAAGTAGGACCAAAATGATATTCAAGCATAAAGTTTCTTAATTGGTGATAATTTTCATGAGAATGGACCCAAATTACATGATACCAAATTTTTTTGTGTGGATCATACTAATGTTTATTTGGGTGAGTAGGGTTAACATCTCATGGTGAAGGCCTAGGAAGATGCTTTTGAATTTACATCATAGAAAAAGGTTTGTGATAATCCACATTATTCACTTGGGAAAACATATAACTAAGTTGTGTTAAAGTACTATTTTAAATTGGTTACAAAATATTAAGATCAATAGAACCACTTGAAATAATAAGGTGAATGGTGTGTATGGAATCATAGTTATCCATAAAACCATTGTTGATAACATGTCAATTTTTATATTTTATAAGCATTTGAGTTTTAGATGAAGGATGGGAGGGATTAAATTGTATTATGAGAAAATATTGGCATTTGGATTTTTTAAGGGATTCTTACAAATATTTTGGAGAGATACTCCTAACACATTATTATAATTTAGGATGGAGAGAATTAGTGAAAAAGTGGAAGATATTGTCTTCTGACATGTTATGTCATATTTATTGGATTAGGATTTCTATAATTTAATAAACACTTGGGTAGTCTTGTATTTTTTTTTGTTTATAGTTGATAAAGTGAGGTAAGGTTTTTTAGGAAGATCATTAGTTTGGAATTACTTTACCAAGAAGTAACTAAATCTTCTAGACTCTCGATAGTATGATATTTGAATTTATTATACCAATCCAAAACATCTCCTATGAAGTTTTTAATTAAGATCTTGGTGAAAGAAAAGGTATTGAGCTTAATCCAATCTTTATACATGTTTTCAAAAGCTTACAAATGAAAATAAGGATAAGTGGATTCATTATAAGTGATAGTAGGAACAATAACACCAATGTTTATGTTTAAAATTTAAGGGTTTAAGGGTTCATTTTTAAGTGTTTGCTATCCTTGTTGAGAAATAGGGGTTGAGGTATAAGGTTACCTCATGCATCTCATAGGGGGGATTGACAAGTATTAGGATTTTGTACTCCCCGTTAAGGAGGTTGAGGATTATTTTTAATTGAAAAATTTGGTTTTGTATTTGTATCATTTGATTTGTGCTATTAGATTGGAAAGTAAACATTTGATTCATGGTTTACAATAAAATTTGATCAATATTGATAGTGGATTGACTAGTAGAAGAGGTTTGCGATACCATAGAGGTAGCATTGACTTGAGTATGAATATGAAAACTTTAATTAGTCTTATTAGATGAAAGACCTACCATAGTAGTTGAGATACTAGGTTATGTAAAAGAAGTAGTAGATAAATTTGAAGGCATGAAATAAAAAGTTAGTACAAAAGATAAAAAAGTCATGGAAGAAGTCATGGGATGATTTTCCCCAAGGCTTGTGGATATGTTATGTGTAGGTGAAGGTGTACAATTGAGGTAAGGTTACATCATGAGATTGTAGATGATCATTAGATCCTTTCCTTGATGTTGAGAGTTTTTATTGATGAAGCGTATCTTTTCATCAATATATTCAAGATCACTATTATCCTCAAAAATAATGTTTTTTTTAGGTTAGTTAAGTGAATATAAAGTTCTGGAAGGAGGTGACCCATAGTTTTTTACTCTAGTGACCACATGGACATCAATGAAAACTAGATTTTATATGTAATTATAAGAAAGATTATAATGAGGACACATAGGAGGGTTAGTCAAATTCATCATATCATTTTGATTTTGCATTTTAGTTTCATATAAAATGTACTACATGGTGAAAAGTAAAGATAAAATTAGTAAGTTGGAAACTTACTCAGTCAATCTCATCAACCTAGTAGGATAAAGAAGAAAAGTAGCAGTTTGGAATCAAATTGAGTTGAGCTAGTTGGTCTAGTTGGGAAGACATGAAAAATAGTAGTTTGGAAACCATTTGAGTCAAGTTGGTTGACCTAGTTGGGTAGATAATAAAAATAAAGAGTTGTTTGAAATCCTACTAATTTGATCTTATCAACATAGTTTTACATTCAAGAAAATAGAGATTTTTTAAAAGCTTATTAAGTCAAAATGGTCAATTTAGTTATATATGTTGGAAAATATATATTTTTTGAAATATTACTAAGTCAAGTAGGTTGACTTAATTGTACATGAAGAAAAATACAACGTTTTTGAAAAGATATTAAGTCATGTTGGTTGACTTAGTTGTATAGACAAGAAAATATAAATTATTTGAAATCCTACAAAGTCAAGTTGGGTGAATTAGTTAAACATATAGTAAAAAGAGTTATTTCAAGACTACTACATCAAGATGGTCTACTTAACTATGTATATTGAAAAAATAAAAATAAACTAGGTCTGGTTGGTTGACTTAGTTGAATCCAAAAAATTTATAAATATCGTTTTAAATAGAATATATAATAGTGAGTCAATGCCCAATTGATTTAGTCTATTCACATGCAGTCAACTAAGTTAATGCTAGTTAATCTAGTTGACACACACAACATAGAACTATATCAATGTTGATTAATACAGTTTGCAATATCTATTTACAAAACGAAACCTGTAAACAAAGGATTTAACACTTCTGTCAATGCTGGTTTATAATTCTTTGTATATTGGTAGACCCAGTTTTATCTTTTGTTTACAGGTTTCCTTTTGTAATCAATTAGGTCTCACTGGTTGACCTAGTCATTTTATCTATTTACATATCCAGGATCTATATTCAACTAGTTCATGTTGGTCAACCTAATATTTTCCTCTATTTTCAAGGTTTCATCTCCAATCAGCTAGGTCACACTGGTTGACCTATTCATTATTCCTATTCTCGGGGTTTTTGCTTATAGTCAATTAGGCTACGTTGGTCAACCTAGTTCACTTCAAAAGTCTTTACTTTTTAGTTTTTCATCAAAATAGATTGTGCTGGTCCATCTAGTTTCATTTTACTTCTTTCAATTTTAAACCTTATTTAAAACTAAGTTGGCGTAATCAACCTTGTTTATCCTCTGTCTTTTTCATATTTTTGCTTCTTGAGGACTCAATCAGGGTTAGACAATACAATTAATACTCAGAAGTGGTTTACTATTAGAAAAGAAAACCTGTAAACAAAGGATTTAACACTTCTGTGGCGTTTACGCGAGAGCACCTTAACCACCATAAAAAGCCAATATTCCTCCTATCAATTATCCATTACGAGGCTGCCTGCATCCCCATCTCTACTAAGAACTAGTCAATCATCATGACGGCTAGTTGTTTCATTGCGTTTATTTCTCTGGCGATTTTGTGTGCTACTCCTGCGAGTGAAAAACTCCATTCAACCTTTTATCACCACAAGTGCTCCAAGGCACTGTCGACAGTCAAAGCTGTGGTGAAAGAAGCAATGGCCAAGCAAAGAGGTGTAGCCGCACAACTGATTCGACTTCACTTTCACGACTGCTTCGTTAATGTAATCTTTTTGAATCTGAAATCTTTGTCATCTGGAGTCATGATTTCTTCGTTTAACTAGTTAGAAAATATTTAATAGAGAAGTTTGTATTTCAGGGTTGTGATGGATCGATTCTGTTGGACAACTCGCCGACCATAGATGGGGAAAAGTCTGCACCTGCAAACTACAATTCTGTAAAAGGATTCGAAGTGATCGACGCCATCAAATCCAAAGTGGAAGCACTATGCACAGGAGTTGTGTCCTGTGCTGACATTCTTGCCATTGCTGCTCGTGATTCTGTTGTGGAAGTAAATTTTCCTTTTTCGGCATTATTTTATCTATTTTAACAATAGAGAAAATATTTCCACGGTTGATATCTGTGGATAAATTCTTTTTCTGTATTTATATATCTAAGTGAAAGTATTTTCGCTGTTCATATTTCTTGAAAAATATGTGTAACGGATTTTCAGATCAATGTTTCCATCATCAAAATGAAAGAAAATTGTTAGATCATTTAGTGTAATCTATAATGTTAATCCACAATTTTATCTGGAAATAAATCCCTCCAGTAAATAATAATTTATTTTGAAACTGTTAAGAAGATAGAGTACAATTTTTATTTAATAACTAGAGATCGAGATTTAGTCCAGCAACGTATAGATTTTTCAGCTCAACCGGCTGTGTAAAATTCAAAAGTAACCTTAAAACAGCCAATTGATTACAAGCGCAGGCGGTAGTTATTTCCAGTGTCTAACACTGTGCCTGTGATTTACAGTTGGGAGGGCCAACATGGAAAGTGAGGCTGGGAAGAAGAGACTCCACTACCGCCAGACGAGATGATGCCCAGGCTAACATTCCGGGTTTCAATTTCAACCTCAGCAAGCTCATCTCATATTTTGATGCCAAGGGTCTTTCTACCAAAGACATGGTTGCCCTCTCAGGTAATAGCAAATATTCAAGATAAATATGCAGATTTTTAAGTTAAAAGTCTGTCTAGGTCTTATGTGAGAAGTGTCTTATGATTGTTTCAGGTGCTCATACAATTGGTGGAGCGAGATGCCTAACTTTCAGAGATCGCATCTACCACAAAACAAACATAGATCCTGAATTTGCGACTTCTCTTCAGGCCCACTGCCCTATCTATGGTGGCGACGACAACACGTCGCCCATGGATGTCCAAACTCCCGCTGTCTTTGACAACAGCTACTACAAGAATTTGAAAAGCCAGAAAGGGCTTTTCATCTCGGATCAAGAACTATTCAATGGAGGGTCTACTGATTCCCTGGTGACAATTTACTCTATAAACCAAAACAAATTCTTCAAAGATTTTGCGTCTGGCATGGTGAAGATGGGTAACATCGAACCTCTCACCGAGGCGAATGGAGAAATACGGAAAATATGTAGGCAGCCCAATTGATTGTTTATATTGGTCTATTCGCAGTAAATTATGTATTCCTTAGATAGTCCTTGATCTTTATAGTAATTTAAGAGCATGCTTCCATTAGGAGATGGTTGCTCCATTCTCTATGTTCTATACATTAGACTCAATTTAAATTATGTTTGCATCAGTTTTATGTTAGTTTTTTCCTTAATTTTATACTAAAATGAATTTTATAAATAATTTTAATAGTTGATTCAAAATATTTTGTACCAGTACATAGTATATTTAGTTGTGTGGGGCTAAGATTAAATAGATGTTTGAATTTTACGCACATCTCTACCTAGAACAGATTGGAGGCAAGCATTGCTTTACTCCACATACCATAGTGATTTACTCATATTCAATATATTGATTCCATATTATGAGTTCATCTCCATAGGCATCATTTGAAGTTTTGTTCAATTCTTTGGTTAAGAAGACAAAAAATATTAGAGACCATCTTCTCTTTACATGGGTTGATCACATTGAAATCATGACATCTCTATTTACAAGAGATCATGTACGATGTCGGTAAGTGTAAGTATGTGTATTTTATTTTTATTGTATTATTAGAATAAAGGGGAGGAAAATGTATGCACCTAAAATAAATCAAACAAACACAAGTACTATAACTTTCTCAATTTTTGTATTTAGAAGTTCATATTGTTTAAACAAGACCCCTTTAGCATGGGTTATTTGTAGTCCCATATATCTTCTATCATTATTTCACATCGATTTCATTGGATTTACTAATGTTTTACATCTACGTCATTCCATATTTTAGTCACAAGAATCCTTGGTCCCTTTTATCTTTCATCTTATTGTCTTCTTGTTTTAGACAGGATTGCCTGATTCGGACTATCCCACTCTGTTAGGTTGTCTGAAAGGGGCAATCTTGTCAAGCAGGCATTTCATAACC
Source organism: Torreya grandis (assembly GCA_037957365.1). Lineage (NCBI taxonomy): Eukaryota > Viridiplantae > Streptophyta > Pinopsida > Cupressales > Taxaceae > Torreya > Torreya grandis. The sequence continues at coordinate 580,708 of JARHVA010007381.1, forward strand.
TTTTCCAAAGCATGTTTCAATTCGGTCTCTTTTTATGACCATTTTATCTTTTTTTTGAGTTGATTGGCATGTCAATGGGGTTTTAAAATTTAAAATTAACAATATTCTATTTAAAGGGTTTCGTAAGGCATTTTACATCTAGCGTTATCTATATTGGCACTAGCATAATAAATAAAAATCATGATACAACAAGCTTAGTACCTACATTCCATTTGAAGATCATATTATTACATCTAGATTGCATGCTTGGACTAGGAGGAGGGCCTAGATGAAGAACATTTGGATTCACATGACATATGATTCACTCACACACACACACACACACACAATCTCTCTCTCTCTCTCTCTCTCTCTCACACACACACACACACACACATAATGGAAAGATAACTACATCAAATTGTGGTCTCTATTTTGGGGCTACATAGGCAATACATAGTTCAAGGGGTTTTGAGTCTAATTCAACCATTCCCACTTCCCTATTTTTTTTCTCTTTTACATTTGATCTTTTTTTGGTTGTATGTAAGACTTTGCTATGGTTTTTCAAGAAAATAAGATGAAAGACAGGTTATATTTTACAATTGCACATCCATGACCAGTTGAAACACATATACAAGCAAACCTGCACATATCATCATTTTACACTCTTATTAAAGGAGCATCTCAAACAACGACGTTTCGTAAGGACAACACAATAGAGAGCTATAGTCCAAATCCATTGGCCTTGTCCTAGGAAGCCACAATAGTAACACAGTCAAATCAAAATGAATTTTAGTTAACCTCATATTCATACATAGTCATCTACAGCTTTGTGTCCCTTGAAAAAACTAAGTTGTTCATCCCTCTTTTTAATTTTTAGTCAAAACCATAGTTACTTAAATAGATGTGTGTTTTAAATGCCTATTTCAGTTGTTCATCTACTTAGTTGTTTGTCATATTAGATTAATTCCATTTAATTACAAATTTGATAAAACAATATGTTAAATCTTTATTGTATATAAACCCTTATTACATGATCATCTTTCAACCAAAAAAATTTAATGCCTAAGAATAAATAAGTATTGAACGATTACAATAAAGTTTAGAACAAGAACCATACAAATCTTGATCATTTGGAATGAACTAATCTTTGTATCCATGTGTTCCAACGTACACATCTAATTTAAAGGAAAAACACTTTCCAATCCAAATAATAAAAATGCTATTATTGTGCACTTCAAGTTTTTTCAATTAGATTCAATTCACTAAAAATACATGGTGCATAAATAATAACATAACACCATAGATTTTATAAAATAAGAAAACTAGAGATAATAATTACAATCATAACTACATAAAAGACTCAAAATAATTGATAATACAAGAAAATTATATATCACAGTTCGAATCATAACCACATAAAAGATCATCTTGTAGATCCATAGCTATTTCTCTAAAAACAAAATTTTCCAAGTCCTCTAGTTCTTGAAAAATAATTATCTTATGCCTTTGTCCCACTCCCATTTTCTATCTGTTGCTTCCGATAAATTAGGTGATGCCAAATAAAAATATGGTTAATTGTTTCTGGTACTTGGGAGACGCCAGTAAACCTAAAACCTTTGAAAACTACAAATATCAAGCATGGTCTGTAGGGTCTAAACTATGTTTGAAGACATTAGGTCTGAGACATGCTCCTCCAGATTATTTTTAGCATAGCTTCTTCATGCATTTATAATAGCAACCTTCTCCGAAAGTAGTTGGTCATCTTCCGATACAAATTTATTATACTTGAGTGCAACATCAATAATTTCTTGCATATAGGAACATTTTGGATGGGATGATAAATGTGGAAATGAGAACACACATGAGTAAAATTACAAGGCCTAGATATTAAAATCCATTCCATATGTAATATGAGAGGCTTTAATCACTGAATCGAACTGGAAGAATTTTATAAACTAACCATTATAAATGTGAATCAATTGCAGAATATTCAATTACCTATATGAATTAAAAACCCATAAAATCTAATAAAATTATATTCTTTCATATACACATATACATATTTATATAAATATATATTTTCTTTCATATATATATATATATAAGAATATATATACATTTGTATATATGTTTATATATATATAGAAATATGCATATATATGAAAGAAAATATATATGTAAGTATGTATATATGTGTATATGAAAGAACATAATTTTATTAGATTTTATGAGTTTTTAATTCATAGAGATAATTGAATAGTCTGCAATTGATTCATATTTATAATGGCTAGTTTATAAAAAATTTCCAATTCGATTTACTGATTAAATCTTCCCATATTACATATGGAATAAATTTTAATATCTAGGCCTTGTAATTTTACTTTGTGTGTTCTCATTTCCACGTTCATCATCCCATCCAAAATGTTCATATATGCAAGAAATTATTTGTAATAGTCTTGTAAAAGCTTTCCCAACCAAACAACCTTTATGTGTATATTTAAATTCTGAATATAACCTTCTATACTCCACTAAAAATATGGGCAACAAATATCACAAGCTGGACTACTTTCCTTGTTTAACAACGACCATGGCTAGTGTAGGCAAAATAATTTAAGAAAATACAAATCTATGCAAACCTGTATTCAAATAAATTCGAATCTCAAAATCAAAACATTTTAGTTGTTGTTTTTTTTGTTTTTTTTTTTTTGGGTGGTGGTGGTGGGGGGGGGTTGCGCGAAATGCATATTTTTATACGTTTTTCTTGTCTACTCACCAAACAAGGCAAGAGCAATGTCAATAAGAGAGTAACCAACATAAACACTAATCTCCATAATGTTCTTAGAAATAAAATAAATATTTAATATAAATTATTATAGAGAATTATGTATGTATGTATATATGGAAAGGATAATGATTTAATTTTAACTTGTAAAAAATCACTACATTTTGAAAAATATTTTCTTACAAGAACATTATGAAGATGGAATATATTAAAATTATATATTTAAATGTAAGTCATTAATGTCAATAAATTATTCAAATTAGTATCCTTCAACTGCATGACTTAATAATTAAAACACCGAAGCATGAAATTATATCATGTCATTCTAAATGGTAATCATTTTTTCTCATGAAAGGGATGGGCTTCATACAATTATCCAATTTTTATATTTCGAGAAATTTGCAAGCCCTTATTTTTTTAATATAATAAGAAAATAAAATTAGAAAAAAATAACCATCTTCATTTTCCCAAAAGGGATTTCTATAAATTTCCATCACAAGAACCATTAGTGTTTTAAAAAAACCAATTAAAAGGTAAATATAATAATAGGTAAGTGATTAAAGTTACACACGTCACATTGATTGTGTTTTAAAAATTAAACAAGAAAATGGCCCCTCTCATGTGTGAGATCATATGGGGAAACAACAATGGAAAGAAAACATTCTTCATAGTAAAGACTGAAGAGTTGTTTCTTTCATGGAGGGTAAGGACATGCTATGGAATTGATCTTCACATAATCATAATACTAAATATGGTGTTGGAGACCCGATCCTTCATAAGAAATAACCATCTTTCACATATAAAATGAAAGGCAAGGTAAGGCCTTGAAATCTCTAAATAGTCTGTATTATGGTGGTTCCATATGATGTCTATGTATACATACACAAGAAATGTAACTTCCCTACAAGCATAGAAAATGTTTAAAAAATAAATATTTCAAGAGAAATGTAAAGAGTGTAAAGACATCATATAAACTACCCAACTTTTGAAAATAATTAGGATCCCATAAACAATAAACACAAGAAGACAATATGCCAATCAAGACCCATTACTCCATATATAATTTATAAACAACAAAAAGATAATTACATGTGCAAAATAGGTTTAAATTTGTATTTTCTTGACACTCTAAAGGAAAAGAAAAAATGTTGAAAGAGAAATTAAACACATAAACATAGATTATGCTTCTTCTCAAAATATACAAAATTATCACAAAATAAATTATTTGTTTGCCCAAACGTCTAAGAAATAAATTTTTTTTATCAAATAACAGAGAAAAAAATAGATCTCAAATATATATCTTCTGACGTCACAACAATAACTTTAATCCATTTAATGTTTATATAGTCTAACATAAACGTAATAATAATAATAATAATAATAATAATAATAATAATAATAATAATAATAATAATAATAATAATAATAAAGTGTCCAAATAGATATATACATTATGTAGTTACTCTAAAAATCCTTATTTAGATTTAACAGAGCCATGTTGGATCCAAATTTAGTCCCTATAAGAGTTAATATTGAATGCACCTAATCTCTCCATCATCTATGAGTTTGTTTCCATATTTGTCTCTCACATGAAGCAGTAGGTCAAAAAATAACATAACAAACTATTAGCACAAATATACAGAATAAACACCACAAAAAAAATAAAACTTATCTTCTTTTTTTTAACATATCATCTAGGAACCACCTTCCACCAGAGGGTATAGAAGCCTTGTTCAAAATGATATTCATGTCCACCAAAACTTGTATAACCTCCAAGAGAATGGTGTATTATTGGCAGAAGCATGGCCATAGGCCAATAAGAACCAATGACTTTCCCTTCATGTGGTCGTCCAAGATTTGTATTTCAATTTCCTCACACTTTGTGATGAGATTCATAACACAAGTAACATAAATGAATGTGGGGATGATATGAGGCCTTAATAGTGATTGTTTAGGTGCATGGACTCATCTATGGATGGGTGTGTCTTGGTCCGGGTGGATAAAAAATAAATCCAAGTTGTCAAGGCATCAATTTTTTAAAACACAGGATAGTATTATTCCATATATATATATATATATATATATATATATATATATATATATATATAATGGATGGGTGTGTCTTGGTCCGGGTGGATAAAAAATAAATCCAAGTTGTCAAGGCATTAATTTTTTAAAACACAAGATAGTATCATTCCATATATATATATATATATATATATATATATATATATATATATATATATATATATCCTACCATAAAAATATTCACATATGATATTTTAAAACACATCATGTAAGCATTATATTATGCCTCGATTCACATGAAACCTAGAATAATATCTCAAATTTTTTGAATCAATGAGAAGCTAGATAAATAACTATTTTTCATGTAAAAATATATAATTTAATTACTGAAAAGGTTTTAAAAAAGTTATGGACATAAAATAATGCCATTTTTATTAACTAGACAATACATGATTTAATGACATGTTAATAAAATATAAGGTATAGTATCCCTTAGGACTAATAAAATATTTTTATTAGTGTGTCCAAATTTTCCTGACTCCCTAAAGGGTCCTATGGAATTATAGGAGGGTTAGGAGGGATTTGAGGATTTTTTTCTTCATCTTCAATTCCAACATTTTTTTGGTATGTGAATAGGTTTGATAGGCTATAGAAACCAAATAATAAATGGTTTTAACCTAAAAATTCAAATGTAAAAAAATTACTAAATTTGGTGTTGATTCGCATAATATTATTTTACTTACCTCTTGTCTTACATAACATTTTTAATTATCTCGCTGAACAAGATTTTCTAGAGATTTAAATAAAAATTTTCAAGTTAGAAATGCAAATACTTGGACTTCAAGTGTAGGTTTGATGAATCCATATTTATTTTCAAGGAATGAAAAGTTTCAATGGCATTTCTTTTAATATGTCAATAAAAATACATACATGGTTTAGGTTTGGTATCACCAAGCCAAATTTAGATAACATGCATGTATTATTATGAAACCATGTATGCATTTATGCTTAATTCATGTTTTGGAAAAAAAAAAATGTCCACTTTTTCGCCAATTTTTTTGCACTTACCCTACTTTTTAGATCATGTATTATAAATTTGACAAATTAAAAAAAAGTGTCCAAAGGGATATATACATTGTGTAGTTAGTCTTAAAACCCTTATTTGGGTTTGACAGAGAAATGTTAGATCTAAATGTGGTCCTTAGTAGAACGGTTGTTCAATGTACCCAATCACTTCATTTGTGAGTTTCTTACCAATTGCATTTGTCACATAAATCACTAAGGCACAATATAAAAAAAAAAAACTATTAATACAAATCTACAGAATAAACACAAAAAGCCAAAATAAAATAAATCTTTCATTAACATACCATCCATGAAGCACCTCCCATTGTAAGACACACAAGCCTTGGTCACAATAATATTCAAGTCCACTAAAAACTACACAACATCCAAAATAAAGGTGTGTTGTTTTCATAGGCATGCATGCACACTGGTAACAAAAACCAGTGCCTTCCCTTTCATGTGGTTGTCCAAGTTTCGTATTTTGATCAACTCATACTTTGTGATGAGATTCACAATACAAGTAATATAAATGAATGTGCGGAGAATCTAAGGCCTTTATAGGGGCACAAGCCTCTCTACATATAGATGTGACTTGGTTTGGGTCAAGATCACATTATCTAGAATAGGCCATCCTTTTATACCATTATTCACATATGAGCATTTAAAACACATCATCTCAGCATTCTCTTATACCTTGATTCCTCTTAATCTTAAAATAAGATCTAAAAATTTATTATACCAATGACAAGCTAAATAAATAACTTTTTTTCATTTTTTCCATTAAAAATTACCCACCTAAACTATTTAAGAAAATAATTTTTATGTACATAAAATAATACATGGTTTAATCCATGTTTAAAACTGAAACATATATTTTATTTTATGACTAATAACAAAAGCTGTGAAATGACTTTAGTACCCTTTTGTAGCTAAGAAAATAATCTATATTTTTTGTTTTGTGGAGTTAAGGTTTCAGTCTAATTCATGTAAAAAATGAAAGTAATAGTTTTTTTATGGAGTGAGTTGTGCTGGTAGGTTTTTAAAATTGTGTTTGTGTGTGTGTGTGTGTGTGTGTGTGTGTGTGTGTGTGTGTGTGTGTGTGTGTGTGTGTGTGTGTGTGTGTGTGTGTGTGTGTGTGTGTGTGTGTGTGTGTGTGTGTGTGTGTGTGTGTTTGGGATCCCTGCCAAGTATAAGCAAAAAATTAGAGAAAACATTGTTTGGCTTGAGGTAAAAACCTAAATGCATGTGACCAAAAATGTAGGAGACAAAAACAACTATTGAAAGTTTTTAACATAATACACATATAAATGTGGAATTTTATTTCCCATGCTACATATTAGTTACGATTATTAAGAAATCATCCTTCCATAAAATTCACATGTTCCACTTAAAATGATGACATTATAAATTGATATTGGCTATGTCATCAATGTCAAGTCATATTATAGTTTTTAAATGTCAACTCCATTAAATGTTGTTGGATCAATTATAGCAGTTTATAAATAATATTTTTAGTTCTTTATGACCATAATCGAATGTTGCTTTGTATAATGTTTGAAATCCATGAACAACAAAAGTAGTTAACTTCAAGTCATCTTTCCTTATATGGCATTTCAATTATTTCAATGTACATTCTCCAATCAAAAAATATTTTAGACCATTTTTAGTTCTTCTTCACAAATCCCTAAAGAAGTCATTGAATTTTTATTCACTACAATAATTTCATTGAAAAAATATTGGGCCATATATCGATAAAGAGCATGACCATTGAACTCATGTTCATCTAACAAATCAACAACATCAAATAATTTTTCACCATAGCTTGAGCCTAAAATGTTTATTTTATACATGTCATATGCTTCTAGATCATGAAAACTAGCATTCTAGTAAAAATAAGGATTTTTAAAAATATTTGATAACTTTTTATGTGAAATTGAGTCACGGATTCTTTTTTTTAGTTAAACTATGGTTCAAAATGTCTAGAACTTGGGGTTTTTAATGAAATAAGAATGAATACAATGGAATGTAGCTTTCTTTATTGAAATGTAGATCAATTCTTTTGTGAGAGACCAAATAGAAATATGTATGTTCAACCATTTGCATAACCACTAAATATAAAATATGTCACCCCAGAGACAATCCTCACCTTCATCTATAAGTTCATCTTCAAAAGCTCTCATTCGATGAAATTATGTGCTTCTATCATGTATTTGATGTAAATCATATAATATATCTATATGTAATTGGTGCATATATGAATATATTTCGTTTGCATCCCCATTATTTAATGAATCCATAAAATAGTTAATGATCCTAGTTTCTAGCATTCTTGACATGTAAAGAAAATGCAATAAAACTTGAAATCCATCAAAAAGGTAATCACAAATCAAATAATTGAATGATGTAATTCTAAAATTATTTTCATGTTTCAGAACATCATCAATATTTACAAAGTCTTGCATTGTTTATCATCGATATGTATCCATGTCAGTGAATTTTTTTTGAACAATCTAATGCAATGTCGTTTGTTTGTCTTTTTGTTATATCCTTTTTTGAAGGGGCTAAAATAAATAACATGCTAAACCATCACAAAAAAAATGATGAGTTCAAAATAGCATTGACTTTCTACTAGTCTTACTTATCATAGGAAAAAGAATCTATCTGACAAGATATTTACATTATCAGTGAATAATAGAAAATTTTGGTCAATGAATACTATATTTACATTGTTAATGATCAAAATGAATAAACATTATTTCATGATAATTACCCATTTTTATATAAATTTTTCAAAGACTCAACTATTATCCACCATGAAAAAAAATTCATGTTTCAATAATTAACGATATTAAAAATTTAAAAAAATAGAAAAACCATTTCATTGATACCATGTTTTTTAATAAAATAAAAATTGAACCAAACAATAATGCAATTTTAAGATCTAGTTAAATATTTTTAAAAGAAAATAAATCATATAAATAGATTTTTGAATATAATTAACACTATTTTTCTTTTTCAATCACATTAAAATTAAAAAAAAAAGTCTAGGTATATCATTTGACATATGAATTGATAAATGGATCAAATGTGCGAATCAAAAAGCATCATTGCATCACACACACACACACACACGCGCGCGCGCGCACACACACACACACACACACACACACACACATGTTGTGTCAATAATATATAACTTATTATACTATGAAACATATATTACATGCTATGTTATATTAAAAAAATAATTTTAAAATGTTAATATATTTTCTAATAGATTAGAGGATAATGGACCCCCACCAGGATCTAAAAAACACAAACAAAATAAAACCCAAGGGAGAATCGTAAAGTGCATGGTATTAATCATCTTTCAAAGCCAAAAAATTCAATCAAATAAAAACCCAATGGGCATACATGTCTGGAATACATAAATCCAAATGTTGAAAGAATCAAGATTGCCAAAAAATAGTTAAAAAATATAGCATGGCTATGAAATATGATTGATTTTGGACTTCTTGTATGACGTAGGTGTACAGTCATCATCTACCACATAGAAAGAAAAAATTAACAAAACTACGTGGCTCTAGTAATGGCCAACCGAAGAAATCTATTGGCTCTACCAACAAAAACATTATGACTAGCTTCAATCTTTGCCTCGACACTGAGCCTTGAATAGAAATTGAGAAGTGTTGGAGCCACCTCCGCTAGTCTTCTAGATTCAAAATGAGCTAGTAGGAGGTCTAAAAAAGGGATGAGAGCCAACCAATAGTCCACAAAAAATGCCCAGTGAATAACCATTGATTGAAAAAGAGAGTAAAAGTGAAGGGTCTCCAACATAAGAACATAATGATCTTCAATCTCACAAAAAACACAAGGTGTAATTAATCACAAACATTTCTCACTAGAGAAGGGTAAAGGTGCGCCTGAAACTAATTAAATGTTATCCAACCAACTTGATAACCAATCAGGTAGACCAAGCCAAACCAACACCCATACTACCTTTGAAACTGTGATAGAATCTTGAACTAAATGTAAAATATTTATAATGAATATTAAAACTAATTATGTCTTAGTTTTGAGGTTTAAAAAGGAATGGAGAAAAAGATCCCCAATCATCTCACAGATTAATTGAGAGATTTCTAAAGAAGGAAGATAGAAAATGTGTCATAAACAAGCATCTAAAACATGATCACAAAATGTTATTTCTTATTTTTTGACATACACAAAGATAATTAGCAAGATTAAAGCATCGGTAAAAACTAAATAATCTATTTTTGAATGAAAGGAAATGTGTAGAAGAGAAAAAATATCATGAAGTGATGGAAACAAACAGCATAATGAGAAGGTTTGATTTATTAAATAATATCCAATGGGAAATATTCACCCAGTAAAGTACCCCAATCCCATATCAATCCATAACTTTAATTCAATCCTAGAAACATGTGAAGTAGAAAAAACATCACCTCACACATTAATGAAAACAAAGACTTCAAAAATAGACCAGTGTGTGGTCATATTATCGATTACTTCCTCTACCACATGATCAACCTCCTAATTAGCCAATAAGTCCACATATTGATTGGTTTGTCTAAAACATTGATACACTAACCATGACTCAAATTTAGCCAAGAGTAGCCACTAGAGAACAAAATTTTGTTAGTCTACAATGATTTTCCAATGTTAAAATTGTTATCATCAACGATGATATTGGAATCATGTTCTATGATAAGTTTCTCAATAGTAAAGGAATGAGCAAGTTAAAGGCCAATTACCATTGCTTATGCCCTTGTTTCATTTTTAATGTCATCTTTGTGATGCACAACCATTGTCACCAACCACCAACAACAACCCAAAAAAATAAAAAATAAAAAAGTTACAATATTATTATTAAAATTTTATCTTTAATAAATACTATACTTAATAATATAAAATAAAATTAAAAAATACATCACATAATATTACAAGTACGATCATTGAAGCATTAACACTATTTATGTTTTTACAAACAAAAATGGAAAAAATAAACAAACCAATTCATGAATAAATAAATATAAACATAACATAGGAAAAAAACCAACCTAAACTCAGAAATATTTTTGCATAATTATAAATATAATAATCTTAATCTCGTAATCTAGAATCAACTAATATACATATACATATGTTATTTTTTTTAAAATTATCCCACAGGAAAAGGTCAATTGGTAAATGCCACACCAAAAAAATATATTAAGCTCATTGCACAACATCTAAAATGTCAATTGGTAAAATTATAAAATGTATTGCTCTCAAATATTATTTAGGAAAAATAAAAACTATGATTTTGCCAGCTACATGATGATTTAGAGAACGGTTATTACATAATAACTAATATTGGTGATTAGTAGTTTAATTGCACAATTGGTCCTATCTTTTGAATTTTGGTGGCTTTGTTTTGATTCTAATCACACATTTTTGTATCAATCCATGCTTCACCACAGGGTCTTTAACTTAGAGACTAGTAAATGATTTCATAGGCCTAGTTAATGGATTATGAAAGTGTCATGAAAGACATAAAGTCGCACGAGATAGATGCAGAAATACACTAGAGGAACCAGGTAAAGTTAGTTGTTTTCTCTATAACAATATTAGGTTAACCAATTTGTATTATTCTTTTGATTAGAGACACAAACTTTTCTGGACTTGAGAAAATCTATGGTCAAGCTATCTGTTAACTAACATATATTTGTTTTCACAAATGTTTTGTTGCATTTTATGTAGTTAATATTTCTACACAAAGCGAGCACTATTTTCTCTTTTTTTTTTTTTTCTTTCCAAAGGCATTTGAACTCAGACCATCATGCAATGCAATTACTAGTGCAAAAATGTTGTAGGTTCTTTTTTCCAAAGATTGTTATATTATATTGTTACACTAACCTAAATTTGTATACATTGTAAACATATGTGTTTTTAATGTGATCATTTCACACTTGACCTGCACCATTACTAGCATTATCATATATACATATATTGGATAACCTCCTTCATTGTTAAAATCTAGTTAACATACCTTTTCATCTTGAACCATGGTTCCGAAAACAATTGCATAAATGTTGCAAATTTAAAATCCAACATGTTACACATTGAAAGTGATACAATTTTTGTTATATGAAGCCGCAATCATAATAGTATAATAAATGAAATAATGATGCATTATTAAATATCAACCATCCCCCTTGTATTTGGATTAACATTGCTACGGAGGTAATTTAAAAAAATAATAAATTTATCTTTTGTCTTAATTTTCTTGACTAATACAAATATATTCGATTAATAGTTTGAGATTAATTATATGTATGATAAATTATTGTTACAAATTATTTTTCCAATGTCCTTATGTTTTTTCTCTTACTATATGAAAAACTATATTTTTTAATACAAAAATTTAGTATTTTCCTAAATTAATGATCACGTCAAATGATTTTATCCAATGAGAAGCCATTAAATTATTTTATTTTATATTTTTAATAACAAAAGTAGTTCAAATATAATATCAAAAACAAAAAAAATGAATAAATATTCATCCTCCATTAAATACATATTATCCAAGATAAAAATAATAATTCAACAAATTAGAATAGATACCTATTATGTAAGTACTAATAAATTTTTATAAAAACCCATAAAAATATGGGAAAATAAAATAAATAATATTCAATAATAAAAACACGTTGCCCTTTTTTTGAAAGAAGAGAAAAGTATCGTTCATATTTTATTGTGCAAGTGTAAACATAACTATTACTTATCTAAAATGTCACACCCATTATTCCATAACTTAAAATGGATTTCCCAAACCTTTCATATCTAAAATAATGAGATAAAATATTATGAATCATTAGACAACATAAAATGAATTTACGTATGCTTCCTTTTACATCATTTAAACTTTTTATCAATCATGACTCTTTATTTAATAGGGTAATGAGGTAGTGAAGTTGTTCCTTGACCATGAGTGACTAAAATGTGTTTGTAATGTGATATATTAAAACACACATAGCTTTTACGATATCCTAGGATATAAATAAAGAATAATCATTAATTTTATCATATGCAAAAAAGAATTATATTCTTTAAGAGCTTGTCAATTTTAATGCTTGATAAAAAAGAATTATTTTCTAACATAATGAAAGATGGAATATATTATGATGATATACCTGAAGCTAAGTTCTAAATCTCAACAACTTATCAAAATTATTGTCCTTCAACCATGTTATTTAGTAATTGTAACCCCTAAGCATGCAAGTATATCATGTCATTCTTAACCATTATCTTCTTTTCTCATGCGAGCTCCACATATTTATCAAGATTCATGGGATTTGCAAGCAATGATATTTTTTCTTAATAATAAGGTAAAATTATAAAAATATAATCCTCTTAACTTTTCCCAAAAGGATCTCTATAAACTTTCATCACAATAACGATTAATTTTTTAAAAAATTATTTAAAAGGTTTATATTAATATGAAAATGGTTAAAGGTTGAACAACAAATTGTTTTTGTGTTAAAATGTAAATAATAAAATGGTCGCTCTTAGTTGTGAGATCATATGGAAAAACAACAGTGGCAAGTGAGTGATCTCCACAATTAATATTGAAGAGATGATTTAACAAGGAGAGTGAGAAATTGTCATCAAAGTGATATTTACAGAATCACAATACCATTTGTGTTAGAGACCAATTTTTTTTGACGAAAGAACCATCCTTCACATAGAGAATGAAAGGTAGAGCCTTAACCTCTCTAAATAATTGGTAGTCTAATGATTTCATATGCTACCTACGATGACATACACTAGAAACATAGCTTTCCTGCAAACATAGAAAACATTAAACAAAAGTATGCAAATGTAAATGGAAATGTGAAGTGTGTCAAGACACCATGTAAACTTTCAAACCCTTGAAAACAATTAAGAGCCCACAAATAGTAAACAAAACAAGACTACGCCAACCACAACCCATTATTCTAAATAAAAAAATAAACAATAGGTAGAAAATTACATATGCAAAAATTGTTTAAAATTGTGTTTCCTTGAGAACTTGGAGTAAAATAAAAAATGACAAAAAGACAAAGAAAAAAAAACTGTGTTATGCTTCTTCTTTAAATTTACAAAATTGCGAGAAAATAAATTCATTTTTTGCCTCAAACCATAAGAAATTAAAATTATGATGAAATATTAGGAAAACAATATACATTTCAAATAAAACTCTTTTGATTGTCACTATAATAACTTTAAGTTGTTTACTATTTTTATCATACATTGTAAATTTAATCAAATTTAAAAAAAAAAAAAAAAACTACTGTCCAAAAAAAATATAAATTATGAAACTATTGTAAAAACTCTTATTTAAGTTCGACAAAACTATGTTAAATCTAAGAACAAACAATAAAAAAGTTAATATTGAATGTACCTAATCACTACATCATCTATGAGTTTATTGTCATTGACATCTGTTACATGAAACACCAAAACATAACAAACTATTAGCACAAATCTATATAATAAACATAAAAAAGTAAAATAAAATATATCTTTATGTAGCATAACATCCATGAACCAATACCCATCAAAAAGCTCATAAGCCTTGTTCACATTAATATTCAAGTCTACGAACACCAAAAGAATGTCATATCCTTGGTAGAAGAAGCATGCACGCATGCCACCAAAAACCAATGCCTTCCCTTTCATGTGGTCGTCCAAGTTTTGTATTTCAAGCAACTCAGAATTTGCAATGAAATTCATATCAAAAATAATATAAATGAATGTGTGGACGACTTGTGGCCTTCATAAGGATTTTTGAGGGGTATGAGCTCGTCTACCGATGGGTGTGACTCGGTTTGGGTGGATAAAAAACATCTCAGATTCGTCATGGTGTCAAATTTTGAAAACATAAGCCAGGATCACGTTGTTTGGAGTAGACCGTATTTTCAAACTAATATTCACATATGAATATTTAAACACGACATCGTAAGACTCTCTTATACTTTCATTCGCGTGAATTTTGAACTAAGATTTCCAACTTTTAATACCAATAAAAAGCTAGATAAACAATTATTTTTTATTTTTTCGTTTAAAAATATAAACTCGAACTATTTAAAAAAGCTTTGTTTAATATAAATAAATAAATATATATAATTATAACATTTTATTAATTAAATAATTCATAGTTTAATCTATGTTTAAAAAGCAAAGGTACAATTTCTTTTACGACTAATAAAAACATTGTCATGAAAAACCCTAAAAATACGTGGAAATAAAGTGCATAACGTTTCATAATCAAAGATGTCGCTTAATTCATCTTCTGAGGAGAAAAAAAAAAGTCTTGAAAATCTTCTGTCGTATGAGCACGGAAAAACAAAAGAAACGTAACAAGACTGCAAAGGATTGATTTAATTGACTGAGTTAGTCTGTATTCCGTGTATATCCCCACATCACATCATGTCAAACAGATTTTTCGTTTAATTGAATGGGCTTGACATTGATGTGGTGGACTAAATTATTTGTTTCAATCCCACCATTTGGTCAATATGCCTTGCAAAAACGAGATAGAAAAATAATATGCAAAAACAATATTGATTTTAAGCAAATTGACATTATTGCTCACACTTCGCTTTCTTTCTTCCAGTTTTTCTCGCTTTGTTTTAACTTACTCTGCGTCACTCAAACACTGTCGTGTTAGCATAAATTTATTATAATCAATAGCTTTTGTTTCTTTTCACAGATTCAAGACTCAAAGTTTAATTGGTAAAATGTGCCCCCACATCATTATTAAATGAAATTTTATAGTCAACGAGTAAGCATAAAATAATTAAATAATATGCAAAAATATTATTGATTTTAAGTGAATTGACATTATTTCTCTTACTCTGCGTCAGTCGAACACTGTCATGTTAGCATTAATTTATTTGACTTGACTCGTTTCACACTTTGCTTTCTTTCTTTCTCTAAGTTCTCAATTATAATCAATAGCTTTTATTTCTTTTCACATACTCAAGACTCAAAGTTTAATTGGTAATATGTGCCCCCACATCATTATTAAATGAAATTTTATAGCCAAAAAGTAATCATAAAATAATTAAATAATATGCAAAAACAATATTGATTTTAAGCAAATTGACATTATTTCTCACACTTCGCTTTCTTTCCTCCCATTTTTCTCCCTTTGTTTTAACTTACTCTGCATCACTCAAACACTATTATGTTAATATTAATTTATTTGACTTGACTTGTTTCACACTTTGCTTTCTTTTTTCCTCTAAGTTCTCAATTATAATCAATAGCTTTTATTTATTTTCACATACTCAAGACTCAAAGTTTAATTGGTAAAATGTGCCTCCACATCATTATTAAATGAAATTTTATAGCCAACAAGTAAGCATAAAATAATTTGAAAGAAACTTCATTCACTCCTCCTTCCTCTTTCTAATAGAGTTTTAAGTGTTATCATTTGTCTCTTCTATCTTTCAATATAATTATTTTAATAAATTTTTTGAAAAAAATAAAATATAAACACTTGACTTCAAAAAAAATCCATTCACAAATTTTTTATTGTTATATATAATTATTTATTTACAAAGAAAAAGAATAAATATATAAAGAAAAGAAAGAGTATCCCCACATTCACATTATTATTATTGGTTTTCACAAAATTTATGTCCCTTTGATTGGCTCTTGAAAGATTAGTGTCATCTAGATTTGCTCTCCAATATCAAGGACCATTCAAATCTCCCTGGTTTATAATTCTTTTAACATCAAAGTCTAACATTTGTCAGTGCTAGCCTGAGTCAATGCCAACCTAGTTGGGGCTACCCCAATCAAATCTTCAACAAAATAATGTTTCAAAGACACCATCACAAATGATAAACACCACTACATATGAGGAATCTATGAAAAATAACAAAAATAAAAATGAATTGTCAATTGTCAATTGTCAATTGTTATTGAACTTAACCATTTAATAACTAATATTTATTGTAACTAACTTTTTTTGTAATTATATATATTATTTTATTCAACTTGAGGGAAATATGGAATGGAGACACATACACACATAGTTCTTCTATAACCAGGGTTTGAACATCATATTTTCTATTTCAACAATAAAAATTAGCTAGGATGTTCATCCCTAGTCTATAATCATGGGAAATATCATTCTTAGTCTTTTGGTTTGATTCATATATACGCAATACACATGTTCAGGGTTAATATGCAATAGAATCATTATAATATTGTAAACACTCATATTTGATATTAATCACTTGATAATGCGTAACTTGACCAATCCTTGTCATTCTAGATTTGTGCATGCACAACTAAATGTTGCTCAAATTCCCTCTTAACCAATCATTCATATACAAGTTTAACCTTCCAAAATTATCATTACTACAAAATAAAAATCTCCCTAATTTTTAATGGAACATATTAATATCATTCTCAGAGTGTTTCCTAACCTCAAATAATTGATTATGCTTTCTAGACAAGCTCACACTCTAGCAAACTATTTTGTTGCCATGGACCCATCTACATGGACTAGATTCATGCCCACGTCTTTTGAAATCTAGTTTATCATATTTAAATTGTTCATATGTGTCAACCCATACATTTTGCATGGAATTTTCCCAACAAATCAACTATATAAGAGAATCAAGCCTAAGCCCACTATTATCTAGGACTTATTAGGAAAATGCAACATATTGAGAGGAAATTCCCTTAATGTCACAAATGTAAAATGTCTCAAAGCTAGGAGCTCTAAGGTATGTATGAGTACCCTTACAATTTCAAGTTAGAGGCTATCAAGTGATTAAATCCATACACACTTTTATACAACATGCTAATATTATATTGATTGCAGACACTCAACTAGGTGGGATAAGTACATTCGACTTGACTTCCGTCTTTGGAGTATTGGATATGTAGGCAACACTTACCTACTTAGTGTAGAGTGGCTAACGTCAGCTCAACTCTTCCCTTTCACCCTTTTTCCTAGTCACTTTAGTCTCATTATGTAAATCTAAGGTTTGAAATGAGGAGATGGAAAAAAACCAGTTCATGTGGCATCACAGGAATTAGAACACATATGAGCCCTTATTAGACATAGAAAAAATGGGTGAAACTATTAAAAATACACAGGAAAATTTGAAAATCATTGTCCATGTCTCTAGGAAGACACAACCACTATGTTCCAAGATTTGAGCACTCATAGGCCCATACAAGGCAAATTTGATGACTGTAACTTACCACAAACCTACATATGCTAGAAATATTCTAGGTATTTGATTCCTCTACATTTTAATATAAATAATAAGTTATTATATTTTTTATTTACACTTAGATTTGTTTAGTCATTGCAGGTCTTAAACAAACTGAATATTCTATTGGTTTTTTTCCATTAGGGTTGCGCTTAATATAAAAATAGGTAAAACATATCAGTAATCTCATTCATTATCTTAAACATAGTAAAAACCTAACTTATTTAGTGTTTCCATATATTTATCTTAGGGTTTTAGAATTATTTATTGTTCTTTAATTTTTAGACCCAATTTCCCCTTAAATTAAAGCACTAAATTTTTTTTCACTTTCATCTTATCATGTTGTGTATCTTCATGTTTTTCTTATTTGTCATCCAATAAGGCTAGTTTATTTGTTCCTCTTAGGTGAAGTTCTAGAGTAAGTGATGTTGACATTAAATACAATAGTATTCCATTGATTCATACTAAAATGGTTAAAATAATTGAAGCACATATTCCTCTTTCTTTTTCTCTTTTTGATGTAAATATTAAATATGAACATGTAAAAACATAAGGTCACATTCTTAATGATGAAGTGCCTAAGTTAGAATATGTTAATCAAGATAGAAATGAATATCAAGATAGAATCCATCATGATGAACTTAATGGTACAAATCCTAAGCGAATGAAACCTTTGACCACTTTTCGACATAGAATTTGATAACAACGTAGTGAATTGGAAGAACTCTTAAAGGTAATCTGAATAGTAAAAAATGAGAACATTGAGGTTTTCACATATGAGTAATAACAACATGAAGCATTCATTGATACCAATATACCTTTTGAAGTTACTGATTCTACAATAGTTGTTAATAATATTATTAGTGATGTTATTTTCACATCTACACATCTGGTTACACATGTGATGTCCACACATTGTGTGGTCTAAACATAAAATTCTCCTAAGATAATATGACTATCCATACCTAACATATATATGTACATTCTAAGATTATTACACATGTTTCACCATCTATTGTTATGTAGATTATTATGCTTAATTCTCAAATCCATATGTAACTAGTTGTTGATTTAAAAATTAAAGTGCAACAATTAAAACAAAGTTCTTCTAGTGTTGGTCATGCCATTGATTCTCATATATTATTTCATAATCCATTACATCTTGAGATCTCAACTTATATTTTACCTATATGTTTTACGTTACCTAAACTTACATTGTATGATAGGTAAGGGTGATCCATGACATCATGTTGGATCCTTTCATGAATCATGCTTGGATTATACATCTAATGATAGGTTATTGACTAAGTTTTTTTCCATGGAGTCTTAAAGACTATGCCTTGATATGGTTATATGAGCTCCATTTATAATTAGTTCATGCTTTTAATCCTTTATGTAATCAATTTATAGAACATTTCTCAATCAACACTGGTGATAAGATATCTTATGATCATATTATAAAACTTAAGCAAGAAGAAAAAGAAACTATCAATGATTATGTTCTCTATTACAAGGCCATGCTCTCTAAGATGAAAAATCCAATGGAAGACAATAAGTTACAAGATATAATCAAGAAAACATTACTTTATCATCTATATGTTTCCATTATGTTCAATATATTCAAACTGTTTAATGACCTAGGCCATTTAGTCAAAGACCATGAAATCACACTCCATGCCATGTAAAATTTAAAGTACATGGTCAATCCTCCAACTACTACTAGTCTAAAGTTTCAAATTATTCAAAATTCAAATCATAAGTAAAGAATAATAAAAATGATTCAAAAATAATAGTTAATGTAATATCATAGCCAAATAATCATCTTGTTTGATTAGTTTGTCAAAGGTGGGAGTTTTTGCAGTTACCAAAACCTTTTCACAAGGTATTAAAAATCTCCCTTAAGTGCAATCCTATATCTCTCCCTCCTAAAAAAGAGTTGATATGGATAATCATCAATCCAATTAATTTGACAATAATGACTATCATCAATGCATAGGACATTCAACTAATATATGCATAAATTTACATCATAAGATACAAGATTTGATAGATGATAACATTTTTGAGCTTAATACATATACAAATGATTTTAGGAACAATCTAATAGAAATGCCAAGTTAAATTTTTTCCTAATCATTTTCCATATCAAAAGGCATAAGATAGTGACACTAAATGTGAGGCACTATGACTTACAATGCACATCCTATTGTCTCAAAATATTGTACCTTAGAAGGGGGTGTTTAGTCCTCTTCCAGATTTGGCAAACATTGGATCAATTTTAGGCACGTGGGTATGCCCATAGGGGAAATGAACCTCTAAATTTAAATGGCTAGCTCCCTGTATGTATTTTACAAACAATCTCTATTTAAACCAGTTGATTGAAAAGAAAAGAGTTAGAATTTGAATGAAATAAACCTATTCTAAGAATGGTGATGCACCAATGATTGTCCTCCACATGAACGCCATAACCTACTGCACAATATATTAAAATACATAGACCATTCTCAAGCTTTAAATAATCTAACACAATGTTAAGATAGAGGCGAGATGAATGAAATGATGCAAGGTAGATGAACTGAAAGACACCATTTATGTTTTAAGAATAATTATACACATACATAAATTCCATACACTTGGATGCACTCTATATGATTATTACACCAAGAATCTTCATCAAAACATGAAGGATAAAGGACAAAAGGATGAAACCATCACTTGATGTCACTATGTGTCTCTTACACACTCAGACAATTATTTAGAACTTGAAATGAACATACCTACACTTAATTGTTTAAAGGTAGGGAAATGAAAATAATTTAGTAGGGCTTCACCATATGCTATGTGGATGATTTTAAATTAGCCTAGGGGCTATATAGATAGCATAAGAGATGTGAGAGATGGAGAGACCTTTGAGAGCCAAAGAGAGGAATCAATCTATTAGGAGTCATTATCTTCAGCAACAACCATCTTTGCCAACGATTTTCTTTTTATCCACATGATTGATCCATGTCATCTCAAGTGGCTACACTCCTGGCCTATCTTTTCGAAGATGCTTTTACGATTTCTCAATAGAGTCAAGATACTTTGGGGAAGGCATCAATTGGTTGCGATAATAGAATCCACGTATGTAGTTTTGTCTTGATGCTTAATAGCCTCCCACAAGATTTCTGTGCAAAGGCATAAGGCATGAGTCACTCTCATTCTATTAGCCTTGAAGAGGCCTTGCTGAGAATCTATGTGCATAATGATTGATCTTCCTATTGGCCATTTAGAATGAGCCATATCATGCCTTGATCAATGGTGGAATGGCCCTCTGGTATGCTTTATCAGATGGAGAATGTGAGCCTTTGGATGCCTTGGATTTTAAAAACGATCATTGTTCTACCAAGAATCCAGTGTTTGAATGCCTACAGATAGTCCACCATGAAATTGATGTCCATATAGTTGTCACTCAGTAGGATAATTCTTTCAAGTCCCTTATTGCTTTGGGTCTTTTCTCATCACTCATCCTAAACAATTTCCCCAAAGACACTTTCTCTGAAGGAAATGGTCATTTGTGTCTCTCTTGGCTCTTCCATATCCTTTCAGTCCCTTTTCAAAGTGTCCCTTTGGAAACCTTCCAAAGGACACTTTTACCAAGAACAACCCTTTGGCATTTTGAAACTATCCCTATAGACTCTTTTGAAACTATCCTTCTATGGACTCTACAAGGGTCTATACCCTTCAAACTTTTCCCAAGTGTCCCTTCAGAGAGATGAACTATCCCTTTTGCATAAGAAATGGTCTTGCAGGCTTGGAAAGTGTTCCTTTAGAAAAGATTTGAAGGACAGTTTAAAGGGAAAGTGTCCCTTTAGAAATTTTTGAAGGACATTTTGAAGGGAATGTGTCCCTTCAAAAATTTTTAAAGGATAGTTTGAAGGGAAAGTGTCTCTTCAAAAAAGTTCTAAAGGACACATTGAAGGAAAGGTGTCACTTTGAAAATGTTCCAAAGGACACTTTGAATGGAAAGTGTCCCTTTAAAAAGTTTCGAAGGACACTTTGAAGTTAAAATGTACCTTCAAAAAGATTGTTTTAGATAAAAAGTACGAAACATATTTTTTTCAGAAAAAGTTGTGAAGGACAATCTTTTGAGAAAAGAAAAAGGAATAATACTTTTGAATTTTTGTCCAAGACAAAAGTCTAAGATAAAAAGGCTGAAATAATTCCATCAGGGAAGAGACAAAGAGAATTATTTCAAACTTTTTTGTTTGAGACAAAAAGAGAAAAAAAAAAAACCTAAAAGAATTCAAACATGGAAACAAGACTGAAAAGATACTTTGAAAAGACCAAACAAAAGCTCCAAAGAAAGGAAAATAAAAAGAACTAGACTTTTAAAAGTGAGTTAAAATAGATAAGTGAATGTTGAACTTAGCCAAAAGAAGATGTAAAACAAGGTATGAAATTTGGCTAACATTCTTGGTGATTCTGAGGAGAGTCATGCCTTCTATGCCAAAGACCAGTCACCTAAATCCTTCCATTGGGCATGGATTCATGCATAAGGCACTCAAAAGAACATGAACAATCTTCTTGATTAATACCACACAAGATGGATGACCAAATGCACAAAGGCAAAGATGCATGCCAAAAAGAGGAAGGAAAGATACTTGTGATACAATGCACTTAGGGAACACAACATCCAACCAAAAGGAAACACACATCTAAAATAGTATTTACAAAAAGATAATCAAGGACTAATAGCATAATTTCAAGTGCATCCCATTAATATGTATAGGTAACTGTTCTCCATTCATCTTGGATAGCTGAAAGGAGTTACATTGCTTGTACTTGCTAATGATGTAAGGGCCACTCCACAAAGTGTCAAAATTTATATGTCTACCTGGCTGTTCTCTATCTTCATCCTATTTCAAGACCATGTCACCCTCTTAGAACACTCTTTCACTTGTTATTTTGTCAAAGGACTTCTTCATGAGTACTTGATGGTGCTCCATAGCCTTTTGTGTATCATCCCTTGCCTCTTGTAGCTGCATTAGTTTTGGCAACTTGACATTCATTAGAGTGTTTTCAAATAATTCCAACTATTGTGTAAGTTCTAGGGTAGGGATTTCTTAGGATATGGATAACCTGACTTATCTCCCATAAACAAGTACAAAGGGAAAACTAGTAATTGATTTCTTAGGAGTAATCTTATCAAACCATAAAAGTGTTTTCAACATGTTGTCTCGGGCTCTTTGATTGTTATCCAATGTTATCTTAATGATCCTGATGAGGTTCTTGTTGGCAGACTCATCCAATCCATTACCTTGAGTGTAATAATTGGATGAGGTACTCAAGTGAACTCCATTCCTACCTGCCCAATCAAAAGTTTTAAAACTTATGAAATCAAGTGCATTATCAAAATGATGACATGAGGAACTCCAAACCTTGTTATAATGCTCTCATTGAACTCCAAAAAAACATTTTCATTTTCCTCCTTCAATGAAACAACTTCTACCCACCTTGTGAAGTAGTCAGTATCAATCAATATCCATTTATGTCTATTACTTGACAGAGGGTTGATCATACCAATGAATTCAAGGCCCCATTACGTGAAAGGTTGGTCCACTTGGATAGGATTCAATGGAAGGGCCGTAATTTTTCATTTGTCTATAAATAAGGCACATTGAGGACACACCTTATCCCAATGATAACATTCCTTAAAAAGACTAGGCCAATAGTAACCAACCGTCATTATCTTTGCAGTTGTAATTCTAGGAGAGAAATGACCTCCATCTGTACCATTGTGAAAACATTCCAGCATCATGTCAAATTGACCACTATCAACACACCTCAATAACTTACCATTCGAGTCCTTTATAAAAATAACATTATCAACAAGTCAATAGGGAATGGTCTGCAATCTAAAGTATATAATTTGAGACTTGCTCAAACATTGAGATACTAACCATTTTGAATAAAATTATGATGTCTTGTGTCTAGCTCTAAACTGCTATGTGATTTGTTGGTTGGGAGTGAACGTGTTTAATCAAGACCTCTTATTTTGGCTCTTGATGATCTAAGCTAAATTCCTACATAATCCTTGTCATCTCACCAAGTTTGTCACCTTGATGTCCATGTCATAATCCATCACCTTTGTGATCTAGCTGGCTCTCTTTTCATTAAGTTCCTTGCTTAAGAGAAACTCTTTGGTGCTAGGATGAGAAACTATGACATGTATCTTATTGTTTGAGATCATATGCCTAAATTTTATGAATCCCCTTATCACTGTCAAAGCATGCTCCTCAAAAAATGTATATCTGACCTCATAATCATCTAATATTTGGTTGCACAATGCAATTGGTTGCTCTATCTCATCATCATTATTTTGCATAGGCATGGCTGAGATTGTATCAAGGTTGGTGAAGGTATAGACTATGAAATCCTTGACAAATTTTTGGTTTAAGAGAGTAGGGGATTTTGCAATTACTCAATTGATTGTCTCAAAAATACTCTTTCCTTCCTTTGTCGAAGTAAAAACTTGGTTCTTTTTTAGTAGGGTTGTGATAGGCTTTACCACAACTACAAAATCTAGAATAAATCTTCTAAAAAAATTTATTTTCCCCAAGAAGCTTTGAAATTCCTTCTTTTGTTAAGGCAAGGACAAGCCTAGGATAACATCAATCCTTTTGGGGTCCATAGATAAGCCTCCTTTTGAAACAATGTGCCCCAAAAGTTTACCTTCATGAACAACAAAGACACACTTTCTTGGATTAAGGGATATGCCATACTCCCTACATTTCTTAAACACTTGACTTAGATGTTTCATATGATTAGAAAAATCTCTTGAAAAAATAGTTACATCATCTAGGTATACAAGTAGAAACTTATTGATCAAACCTTTAAAATCTATGTCCATTGCTCTTTGAAAAGTGGCTCCCACACTGGACAAACCCAAAGGCATCTTCTTGTAGGTAAAGGTTACCCACTTTGTAGTGAAGATTGTCTTGAATTGATCCTCCTCATTCACCAATAGTTATTTGTAGCTTGAATAACCATGAAGAAGAGGGAAGCATTGGGAACCTTACACAATTTGCAGAATTTGCTTCATAGAGGGTAGTGGATAATGCTCTTGGAGAGACACTCTATTAAGGTCTCAAAAATACACACATAGCCTAATTTATCCATTATTGTTTTGGACAGGTATAAGATTGGCCACCTAAGTTGAATGTTTGATAGGAAATATGATCCTAGACTCAATCAACTTGGTTAGTTCTTTCTTTATGAATTCTTCTATCTTGGGATTGACAAGCCTTTGTTTTTGCCTGACCAATTTAGCTCAAAGTTATAACTTGATGGTATGATGAGATAGACTTGGATCAAACCATTTCAATTCTTTATACTCTTGAGCAAAAATTTCATGAAACTCTTTGCACAATTCAATAAAATCTTACCTATTGGGTTGAGAACATACCTTGCCAATTTTCAAAAATTTGTCCTTAAAAATCAGAAATCTTTCATACTTCTCTTTATTTGTTAACATTGTCACTCTATCTCTCTTATTTTTATCATCTTTATTGAAAACACTATCCAAGGTAAACAAACCCTTAGTTATTTTATTTGTCTTCAACTGAATAACTTGTTTTTCATATTGATCATGAAATCTCTTTTGATTCCTTGAGGAAAATCATGCCACATTTTTCAAAAAGTGTGTAATGTGTTCATCAATTTCAAACACATTCCATGACACTTCATTATTTGGAATATAAGGCCTTATAATTATCTTGATATGAGACTAATCCTTCTCATTCCCTACTTTAGCATCTATGTCAAGTTGTGCTCCTATACTAGCTAATTTATCAACATGTTTATTAGAATCCCTTGGTATGGGTTGTATGTTGAAGGCATCAAAGTCTTCAAGTAGGTCCCATACTCTATGATCATAGGATTTAAGAAAGGGATTCTTGGCTATAGCCTAATTTATTACATGGTGGATGACCAACTCACTATATTCATAAGCCTTTAAACTCTTAATTCCTCTCTTTTTTGCCCATTGGAGACCATGGACTAGGCCTTCATATTATGCAACATTACAGGTGTAGCTAAAGTGTAATCTATATGAGGAGAAGTATTAGTTATTTGATGGAGAAACTACCATTATGTTAGATCATACACCTACTTTTATTCTTGATCCATCAAAAAACATTTCTCAAATTCCTTCAAGCTCATGGTCTTCATTAGTGAGTGAAGGGATTACAACATCTCCTTAAAACATACAATAAAATCCCAAATCAGTCTCTTCAATGAAATTATAAGGATAAAATCCATGTGTTCTCGTGCTATATTTATCAAGGAAGACATCATAAATACCTTCAATTGGGAAGGATGCTTCACTGTCCATAACACTTTCTTTCTCTTTGCTAACTAAATAGTTATTATTTACACTTGTCTCCATGTATGGCTCGATATGGAACCATGATAAGGGATGAGTAATTATGGTTAATTTTATTCCATACCTTGTTTTAAAATCTAGGAAATACCAATCAATATAAAGGTACCCTCCTATCTTAGTTGTGAAGTCCCTTGACAAGCAAATAGCAAAATGAGCTCAAAGGTCTACCACCACAACGTCTTGAAAATTTGGGCAATCATGTAGGAAGACCTTAAGACCTTTCACTAGTCCAAATATCTTAGTTGGAGTCCTATCAAGATATAATACACCTTTGTTATGTGGATCATATTTTAATCCCAGCTTATTAAGTACCACTTTAAGCATAACAGTGGCACTAGCTCCACTATCCACAATGTAATTATGGACCAACTTGTCTCCCATAATGAGGATGAGATAGAAGGGTGGATGCTTTTTAGACTTCGTGGAAGGCTGTTAGACATGGATTGGATCATTTTTAAGGGATACACCATTGTGTCTTGAAGTTTGGGGGGCTGTATGGATGCTTGTGAGTTGTTCTTACAAGAGCTCCTTTTGACAAGGCATGTTCAAGACCTCCCAAAGAGTTGTGCTTATCTTAGTACTCTTCAAAGAATCAATAATGTTTAGAGAGGGATAATTCACCTTTTCCTGGACCTTTGAATTTAGATAAGGAGTTTGAACTTAATATGTTGTAGGCTTGACAACCCAACTAGCATTTTCATTTTTCTGAGGGGCATAACTCATAGTAAGATTGGACTAGGATCCAAAACTGAGGGCCTCGGAGAGGCATCTTTTAGAGTTACTCATTATTATTTATCTTCTCCCAATGATAGATTCTTGTCTCTTGTGTTGGATGCAACTAATGTTCTTTGATTTAACACATAATCATCTCATACATAGAAGCTCATCATGCCTACACTCTATTTGTTACATTCTCCATGATTATCCCCTTACATAAGGTCTGTTTCTTCTGAAGTTATATAAGGAGTAGATTATTTTTGTACCATCATGGTTTGGCTACCATCTCCACCATTATGCATATACTAAACTTAAGGTTCCCCCCATTAGTCTAAATTATCCTCTCCTTATACTAGATTAGCATGTACTAGAACAACTGCCTTAGGAGGAGTGATATTGGGATTATAGGCATTGGGTTTCCTATTGAAACCTTGTTGACCTTGTCCACTCGTTTTGAAATTGTATTGGGGTGAAACTCTATATCCTTTTTGAGAATAGTATTTTGGATTAGGAGGAGCACTTGCTTGATCTGAGCACATAATGTCTAAATTTCCTCATCTTTATTCACATCACTATCCACTTTCTTGGGGAAGGATCTTGGCTTGATAGTGGCATTAGGAATTTAAGCTATGCTTGGAGATTAGACAAAACTATGTGACATCAATGGCATGGAAAATTTTGGAGGGAGTCTTACAGCTTATATCAAGCTATGTTCAACTTCAATAGCTATTTCATATGCATCAGGTAGAGTGAATCCTCCCATAGATTGTAACATCACTGCTACATCAGTACCAATACCTTTGAGATAGGTGGGGAACACAAAGCTTGGTGGAGGTCTCATGACAGGTGGCAACATATGCCATGTCCTTTGAAATCTTTCATTGAAATCCCCCATAGATTCATTAGGACCTCTCTTTATTATATTCAACTAATGGATTAGTGAAGCATGGTCACTCTTATTTTTTAATCTTGTTACCAATAACTCTCCAAATCAATCCCAACTTCTAGTGCAACCTCATTCCAATGTTCTATACCAGTCAAGTGCCTTGCCTCTTAAAGACATGGAAATCAACCTAATGGCTATATTGGCTTGGGTGACATTGTGAAAGTTAAAAAAAATTGAGCTGTCCCTAATATGTTTAGATGGGGTAGTAGAACATTCCCCATTAAAAATAGGGACATTCCTAGTAGTATTTGGAGGGATAGGGTCATTTGTAGGAAGGTAAATTATATTTTATGTGTTAAATGTTGGGAAAGGTTGTTGTGTATCCATTTATCTTCTTTCTTCTTGATCTTCTACTTCTTCAGTCTAATTAACTTCTTCTTCTTCAAAATCTCCTTGCCCAGGATCTCTAAATGGAAAGAAAGGTTCAAGGCATTGCTCTTCAAGAAGAATTTAAACTAAGTGGGTTTGGTTAAGAATTCTAGATGACCGAGTGAGGACCATGAAGTAAATGTGTAAAAATTGATCTACAACCAAAGATTCTTACCCTTTGGAGTCACCAAATGCTATATTAATAGTAAAAACTTAGGTTTATCAAGACCAACATTCACCTTGACATGTAAATAACTAGGAACTAGGGTCCCAATAGGCATGCCAAAATTGTTGTCTCCAAATGTTGCACCCTAGAATGGGGTGTTCAGTCCTCTTCTTGATTTGGGTAATGTTGGATCATTTCCAGGCATGTGGGTGTGCGTATTGGGGAAATAAACCTCTAGATTTAAAGGGCTCGCTCCTGTATGTATTCTAAAAGACAATCTCTATTTAAACTAGTTGATTGAAATAAAAAGAGTTGAATTTACATGAAACAAACCTATTCTAAGAATGGTGATGCACCAAAGACTATCCTCCACATGATGCCATAACCTAGTGCACGATACAACAAAATACATAGACCATTCTCAAACATTAAAGAATCTAACACAATATTCATATAGAGGTGAGATGAATGAAAGGATACAAGGTAGATGAACTGAAAGACACCATGTATATTTCAAGAATAGTTATGCACATGTATAAATTCCATATACTTGGATGCACTTTATATGGTTGTTAGACCAAGACTCTTACTCAAAACATGAAGGACAAAGGACAAAAGGATGAAACCATCACTTGTTGTCACTATGCGTCTCTTACACACTCAGACAATTATTTATAACTTTAAATGATTAGACCTATGCTTAATTTCTTAAAGGTATGGAAATGACGAAAATTGAGCAGGGCTTCACCATACACTATGTGGATGATTTTGAGATAGCCCAAGGGCTATACATATATCATAAGAGACATGAGATAAGGAGAGACCTTTGAGTTCTAAAGAGAGGAATCAATTTGTTAGGATTCATTGTATTTAGATATAACCATCTTTGCTAATGATGCTTTTTTCAACCACATGATTGATCCATGTCATCTCAAGTGGTTACACTCTTTGCCTACCTTTTCGAAGATGATTTTACGGTTTCTCAATGGAGTCAAGATACTTTGGGTAAGGCATCAATTGGTTGTGACAAAGGAAACCACCAGTGAAATTTTATCTTGACACTTAACATCCTCCCATTGGCTTGTTGAGGTGTGCAAAGGTGTAAGGTATGAGTCACTCTCATTTTTTTAGCCTCAGAGAGGCCTTATTAGGAATCTGTGTGCAAAATAATTGATCTTTGCATTAGCCATTTAGAATGACCTAGATCATGACCCTATCAATGTTTAAATGGCCATCTAGATACTTTTTTAGATAGAGAATGTGAGCTTTTAGATGCCAAGGATTTTTAAAATTACCATTGATCTACCAAGAATCCTTGTGTTTGAATTTCAAAGACTAGTTCTCCATCATGGAATTGACATCTATACAGCCATCACTCACTAGGACAATTCCTTTGGGTTCCTTATTACTTCAAGGTTTTGCTCGACACTCATCCCAAACAATTTCTCTGTGGACACTTTCTTTGAAGGAAATGGTCTCTCATCTCTCTCTTCACTTTTTGAATCCTTTTGAGCCCTTTTCCAAGTGTCCCTTTAGAAACCTTTCAAAGGACACTTTTGCCAAGAACAACCCTTCAAAATTTTAAAACTATCCCTACATACTCTTTTGAAACCATCCTTTTACATACTTTGCAGGTGTCTATACCGTTCAGACTTTTCTTGAGTGTCCCATCGGAGAGATGAATTGTTCCTTTTGCATATGAAATGGTCCTTCAAGCTTGGAAATTTTACCTTCAAAAACATTCTGGAGGACACTTTGAAGGGAAAGTGTCCCTTTAGAATGTTTTGAAGGACACTTTGAAGGGAAATTTTCCCTTGGAAAAGTTCCAAGGTACCCTTTGAAAAGATTGTTTCGGACAAAAAGTGTGAAACAATTCTTTTGAAAAAGTTGTGAAGGATGATCTTTCAGGAAAAGATAAATGAAGAATTATTTTGGACTTTTTACTTGAGACAAAAAGGTCAAAATAATTCCTTTGGGGAAGACAGGGAGAGAATTATTTTGGACTTTTTTGTCTAAGACAAAAAATTGAAACAAAAAAACTAGATAGAATTCAAACATGGGCAAAAGACTAAAAAGACACTTTGAAAAGGCCAAGCAAAATATCCAAAGAAAAGAAAAAAAAAGCAACTAGTATTTTATAAGTGAGTTAAAACAGACAAGTGAACATTGAACTTAGCCAAAGGAAGTTGAAAAATAAGGTATGAAATTTGGCTAACACATCCTTTACTAACATATTATGCTTCTAAGATTAAGGAGGATCATCCTCTATATGTTATTGTTAGCACACTTCAAATTATACATATACCCATAGTCACATTTGAGGAGCATGAAATCATTGATGGTGAGCCTTTTGATGAAGCATTATTTTTTAGAACCTATATTGATTTATAATCTATTATTTTACCATTATTTAATTTTACAATCCTAGAAACAAATAGAATAATTCAGATAGATACATAGATACAAAATTACATTTCATTAAATACTAAAATTGTATTTCATTAAAGGAAAGAGAAGAAAAAATACAATAAATAGGCCATGGAGTCATTCATTTCATATCCGATAATAAGATTAAAAAATGATATTATGCTTAGGATTATTAATTATCATATAAAATAATATAACGCCCCCTCCTCCCACTCCCTCGCTCCCTTAATCTACATGGTTTATAGTGAGACCAAACATGCCTTTAATTTTTTTAAATTTATCTCTTCTAATCACTTTTGTCAAGATATCTACTAGTTGTTCTATAGTTATAAAATATATAAATTTCACACTATTGTCTTTCACATAGTGCTAAATCAAATGAATGTTTATGATGATGTGTTTGGTTTCATTATGAAAAATAGTATTATTTAACATATGACTTTCATAAGTATTGTTAATTGTGAGCGATGTTAAAGAAATATGTGTTCCCTATAAATATGCAAGAATCCTTCTAAGCCATAGTATTTAATTTGTTGCCTCTAAAGCTACCATATATTATGCTTTTGCTGAAGAAATGGATAACATTACATGGTTCTTTAATTTCCAAGAGCTAATTATTGTTCCTAAATTAATTAGGAAACCTGAGATAAGTTTCCCATCTTCAAAACTACTTGTATAGATAGAACCTAAATATCCAACTCGATTCAAGTATGTTGCCATGGAGCATTTGAGCGCAAATATTTTTTATCCTCAAACATATTTAATAAATCTCATTTTTACTACAAAGTGACTTTATTTTAGGTTTTTGCATTAATCTAGAGAGAACATAAAAAACTAAAGATTTCATATCTAGTCTTGGTTACATAGTTCAAATTTCCAATGAGTTGCATCTTCAAAATATAAAGGATCTTCTGATGTCAACATCAAAATATGTTCCATGGGAATCATAATTGGAATCCAATCTATCATTCCAAACCTACATAAAATCTCAACACTATACTTTTTTTATGTGATGAAAATGTATTTAGTTTTCTAAGTCACTTAAATACCCATGTAGTAATGAAGATAACCTAAATCTATCATTTAAAAACCATTCATTAAATCTATTTTAATTTTTGTAGTGTAGCTTTCATTATTTCCTTTGATGATTAGATCATCCACATATACAAAAAGAAATACAACTTTTTTAACATAAGAGTTTCATCTTCAAATTTAAAATTCTTAAAATTCACGCTTAAGAAAATCTCAGTGAGATTTTCATACCATGCTCTTGGGGTTTATTTCAATCCATATAGTAATCTTACCAACCTACACACTTTGTGTTGTTGGTCGTCAACTGCAAAATCTTATAGTTGATTCATGTAGACTTTTTGTCTGAGGTCACCATTTATAAAATCAGTTTTTACACCCATCTGATGAAATTTCAATCCCTTTTGTGTTAAAAAAACCAAAATATCCCAAATAATGGTCCATTTCATTATTGGTGAAAATGTTTCAATGTATTATGTCCCTTATTTTTTACCAAATCCCTTTCTGATAAGCCTTGATTTATGTTTTTCAAGTGATACATATAATTTATATTTGTTTTTAAAGATCCACTTGTAATCAATGGGTTTATATCCAATGGGAAGATCAATTAACTTCCAAGTTCTATTCTTCAACTAAGCATCATATTCAATTTTCATTGATTTTCTCCATAAATCGGGTTTATTATCTTCTTTGCATGAATTAGGATTTGAATCAAAAGAAACATTGACTTATTATTTTGGAGAGTCATTTAAGGTAATATTTTTTATCTTATCCTTAATCTATTCTAGGATCATTTTTGCTTGTTGAGCATATGTATGTACACTTTGATTGCTTGTTTACCCATCTTCATTAGGTTTGAAATCTTTCAATGTTTGTGTAGCCCATTTTGGCATATTGTTTTTTATTTGATTGTGGAATCACTAGTCCCTTAGTTTATCAATATGAATATCTTTCATTTTTTAACATATGACCACCTTTTAATGAAGTTTAATTTTAAAATTATAGGAGTCAATAGAGATTCAAATGTTTCCTAATTAAAAGTCCCCCCTTCACTGTTTGGAACATCCATATCAATCTCTTTAAAGGAATAAAATTTAACATATTTTCAAGTCAACTCAATAGTTTACTTATACCAGTTGTGTACTTTGTTATTTCAAAAAATACAATATCTCCTATAGTGAGAAATTCATTATTGTTTTCATCATATCATATATATGGCTTTGAGGATTTGAGAGTCCAAAAAGGATAAATTTTTTATTCCTATGGTCTAACTTTTTCTTTTTCTCCCTTGGAATCAATGCATAACAAGTGGATTTTAAAACGCAAAGATGTCGAATTGAAGGAAGGTGATAACACCAAGCTTCATAAGGAGTGTTCATTATAAGAGTTGTTGATGGTGACTTATTATGGAGATACATTATTTTCTGAGTTGCTTCTACCTGGAAATGCAAATTTATCCCTTTAAAGTATAATATTTCTCAAACCATATTCATCATAGTTATGTTCATCCTCTCTACTAATCCATTTTGTTTAGGAGTGCAAGGGACTGCAACAATATAATTGATCCCATTTTTATTGAGATATGATTAAAACAAATTTTATGTGAATTCACCACTATTCTCATTGCTAGTGTCCCAATGTGGGATTTTGCATAATTTATAACCATTATTTGAAAATTTTGAAAACTTTTGAAGGCTTATAATTTTTATTGATAAATTAGATTCAAGTCTTTCTCCTGTTGTGATCAATGAACAACATGAATTAATTATGACCATTGATGGAAATAATTGGTAGATAACCTAAATCAAAGTGAAGCAACTATAATTTTCTATCACCTTTCCATTAAAACTTTTGTGTTTAACCAATATACAACCTTCACACTTTATAATATGATTGGGTAGTGTTGACAAACCTACAACACCATTATTTTTCATTGTTCAAATTTTATTGTAGCTATTATACCTAAATAGTGCATGATAGAGAAGACTAGATGGTGTTTCATCTTTAACAAAATGATCATAATTTCATGAAATTAAATGCTTGCCTCTGTGTTTTATAAAATTTCCTTCCTCAAATCTAGTTAAGATGACTAAATTATCACATTTTATTCTCATTTTTATGTTTCCATCATCTAACAAAATGGATTTGCCTTGTTTTCAAATGAATGATAGAAACATCAAGTTTATTTTAAATTGAAGAAGGTATAGGACATTATGGAGAATGAAAATTTGAAGTTCTGGTGATTTGAGTCTAATTGAACCATTTCCTTAAGGTTAAAAAAATTATATTCAAAATATATTGGACCACAAATTTATTCATTAAAATTCTCAAAAGGTGCCTTTAGAAAGTCATACATTGTGTGGCACTAGTGTTTAGGTCAAAATAATTATCCCAAGTTGAACCCATATTGTCTTCCCTTTACTTATGTTTTCCTTATAAATTTAATGTTTATTCACTTAAGGTCAATTATAGTATTTCTATTTTTTTTTTAATGATTTAAAACCTAAATACTAACTATTTATTTTCTCTTGTATTTATATGCTCTTTAAATGTATAAAATGTTTTTAGGGTTTTTTCTTATCATTACCACGTTTAGACCGTATGAAAGTGGTCATATTTAATTTGTGCATCCTTTGTGCCATGTATTGATTTTTTGTGTCTTGATTATCATTTCTCACTCCAATTCATGGTTGGCCAATGCACGAATGGGTTTTAATTAGAAATCAAATGAGCCTATATAAACACATGCACCCTAAATCATTTGATCACTACACACATTGATTATATCATATAGACATCAAGGAGTTTATATATTACCTTACTCTATCCTCATAAGTTATTAAAGTATTATGGCTACATTCATGTATTCAAATAAGGCTGCACTAAGTAGCATATAATATTAATTATCTTATGAAGGCAAGGTGAAGTTTTTTCTCTCACTTAGGTTGGGATTCTAACATACACTAGAATTGTATGAGCACTAAATTTGAGCATGTAGGATATGTAATTACAACTCTCAAGAGGGTTTGAGTCACTATCAATGCACATTTTCTATGATTTTGGACATAATATATAAAATTAGGCCTATGTCAAATCAAAAGACATCTTGACACACAATAAACATAATTAGATCAATTTGAGTGAGGTTTTTGTGTGTCTACTACCTATGAAGGGTTATATAATGTTTTATATCTCTAGGATCTATAAGACTATATAAATATCTTCTTTCCACATTTGATCAAAAGTCACATTTTCAGCCTTATGAAATTGATCTAACTATTATCAATCATAAGAAAGTGGTTATTATCAAGAAACACAATTATCTATCAGGGATTTAGTTTGAAAAAATATAGATCCTATTTTTCATCATTATTAACTACTATTAGATTTCAAGCAAGTCTAAAATACATACACATCTATTTCCCTCTATTTTTCCTATTTTAATCGTCAGTTTCTCAATTTATCATTTTAAACTCTACACTAGGGTAGGTTTGATTTAACACATTTATTATATTTATACCTTATCTCCCTAGTTCCCTTATTATACATAATTGGAATAGTGTTTTGAACACATATGAACTATTTTTATTAAACACCTTGTATAGAGCATGAAATTACACTCTAGAAATGGTTCTAAAGATGTTTTCATAATTTTTGAATCTTGGATTAAATTTAATATTTTTTTCAAAATTACTAACTTGAAATGGTCTTGGAACTTTATCCTGGGACCCTCTATCTTTCACCTTTCCCCTCCCTATATTTGATCATATTCTACCCTCCTTTTATAGTCTTGGAAGGCTTTGTTGGACCCTTTTCCCCCTCGTGACATGTGTCATGTATCTAACAATTTAGTTTTTTGACCATTTGATGTTGATTTTCATGCTAATGATTTCAATCATTTATAAATACATAAGAACCCTAGTTCATTTAGGCATATTTGGTAGAATCTATAAATCATTGAACACTATACAATACTTTATTATTTTTCATAGGCATCTAGTGAGCATCTATGAGCATTGTAAAGAAATCAAGTAATCATTATATAATTTATTGAATAAATAAAGTTGATGTAAGTGACACATTAGATTGGTTTAATTGGTAGATGGATCCCTATGACAATTATTATATTTTTATTTTTTATATTGTACATCATTGAGGGGCTTGAAAAATATCAAGATAGCTCATTTATTCAATAGTATAAACTAAACCCAAAAACATATGGATTTTATTTAAGGTTTCATAATAGGCTACCCAAATAGGGAAATGAGAAAAATTCCATTTTTACATCAATATAATGAATGGTATGAAAAATTAAGTGATGTTTTTGGATCCCTAGATCAGACAAATGTAGTTGTAAAAACATAATTTGCATGGATGAATTTTGTGAGGAATGGAACTCCAATATCCTAGAATTGCCAAGAATGAAACGTGATGGTCCTAGAATTTCCATGAAATAAATTTCATTGATGGTTTGTACATCATTATTCAATCATCACAATTTTTTGGATTGTTTCTTTGTCACTGTAGTACATTATTTTTCACTTTTAGATCTTGACGACGGCCACTAGATCTTTAGATATAATCAAATAAATCTAAATTTTTAATTTATTTATTTATATGGTAATAAAATTAATTTATTATTTATTATTTGATGTTTTATATCTAATTTTGTCCTAGATAAATATTTACGGTTATTTTTCTTACATACTAAATTAGATCTATTTATCAATAATACACTCTCACATCATGCCTATCTTACAAAATATTATAAATTATATATTAATTTTAATATACCATACTAAAATTTGACCTATAAATTAATTTCATGTAATGCATCACCAATCTAGGGGAAGCTTATCTTAAAAGGCAAAACAACAATAACAATAATAAAATATGTTTCTAGAGAGATGGTGAGACTTTAGCTCTTTATTGAGAAGGAGAAGAAGAGAAACCGGAAAAGTGTAAGTGGTTGTAAAAATTATTGGTTGAATTTGTTTTTGATTAAAAAGTGCACTTCTATTAAACTAAAATAAAACTTATAGTACAACACTAGTCATACAATAAAAAGGTGGAAATTCACACTCCATAATCTAAACTGAGCTAAGAGAGCGAGAGAAACCAAATTCCAAAATAAAAGGCAATAAATGAGATGATAACCATAGTTAAATTAACTCAAGTACATATAAATCAAAAAATATAATGAAATAGTAAAAATAATAAGGAAAATAGTAAGAAACAACTAGTAACATGGAAACTGATGGAGGAGGTGGAAGTAGAGGGTCCTAAGGTTTCCCTTCCTAGCCATCCTGGGCTAGAGGATCTTCATCAATAAGGAGGGGGTCCCAACCATTATTTTTTTTGTTAGTTTTAGAAGCATGTCTAATCTAAGAATCCTTGTTGGGAGGAGACATGGTTAGATCTAACAACAAGAATTTGTGCTATGTAGGGAGCCTCCAGCCCCCACCACCATTGTAGTTTCCTCTATTAGATACTCTCAAAGGAGATGGACAATGAGAATAATGAGAGGAACTCTTCCAACATCGATACCTTTGGCTGTGAGGGTGATGGTGCCTCCCCCCAAACCTATGACCCCTAAAAAGATAGTGGTGAGGTGGGGGATCAAGTGGCTCATGCTTGACCATATAAGGAGCATTCCCTTAATGGTCTAGGAGGAGATACAAATGTTGAAACTCAAATATAACCTTATCCATTTGAATATGAATCTAAAGGGTAACATTAGATATCATAATCTTATTAGTTATATGAAAACATGTTTCCATAATCTCATTATTAAAAAAAGTTTATTTTCTAGATTTCCAAATCTAAAACAAATATTAGTACAAAACATTTGATAAAATTTGTTATATCTTCTAGGTAATAGGGTGAAGTCCCCTAAGAGATCAATTTTCCAAGTGAACGTTTTAGGCCTAAAGGGTTTGAAAAGGGAATGAATCCATCTCTACAATAACTAGGCATGAGGGGAAAACTAAAATAGATGCATCATGGTTTTTAGGTGATGATAGGCCAAGCAAGTGGGATTTATAACCCCCATGTTCTTGAGCCTATTTACCAAGGGAAAACTTTGGTAAAGAGTACACCAAAAGAAATAGGATTTTTTTCTCTCAATACAATCCACCCAAATGTTATCAAATCTCCAGGCCCAAAGCTGCTGAAGGTATTAAAGAGATCATTGGTGGTTAAGGGCCTCTATGTCAATATGTTAAGAGGATAATAAATTGTAATCCAAATAAGGATATTATTGATAGAATTATGTGGCCTTATGCCAAGATTAGTCATTTCACCATGGTGTGAGAGAGGAAACTCAAATTTTGTACAAGTATTCGTCTAGTATGGAATTCTATAATTCATAACTAGATTTTGTGTCTTCCTAGTTAAGATAAAATTTCACCTTTAGCATAGTCCAAGGAAGCCAATCCCTAGTGTTATTAAAAAACATATCACTAATAATGAGGATACCTTTCTTAAATAGCCTCAATTTTTTGATCAAAGGGACCATGGAAAAAGGGACATTGTGGAAGGTCAACTAAGGAGACAACCATAATGACTATGAGTTTAGAGAAAGACCACTTATAAACCCATCCCCCTCTAAAATGAGGTGGGGTTTGATCTTTTCCTAGGCCTTCCAAATACTTTAGATGAAAAATATTCCCCATATTTGATAGACACTAGTGATATAAGTGTGTTGTGAAAGTATATACCTTGTGAGGATTTTCTATCAAGTGGGAAACCTTGAGAAATGTAGTGTTTCAGCAAACTTTTCCAAGCATGATCCATTTAACCCCAAGATCAGGCCCTTGAAGTTTGATGTCAATAAGCTCCAACCCACTAGCTTCTTTAGGATGATAACATATGGTGAAGGAGACTTGGTAAAAGTAGTGTTGCCCCTTAGAATTGGCCCATAGAAAGTCTCACATAAACTTTTCAAGATTTACATAGGAAACATCTAAAGGGGCCTAACAAGATGAATAGTACACATGAGTAATAGTGGTAAACATAGGGTAAATATGGAAATTTTTGGCCAAAGTCAAAGTCTTAGTGATCCAAAAATAGATTTTATTTTAGAGTCACTTCATAATAAACTCTATGGAGATTAGGTCCAACAGTATCCCATAGGGTTTGGAAAAATTCATAATGAAATCCATCAATATCTAGGGCTTTATCAGTGACCATTTATATAACGCCTTCCTTAAGTTCATTGAAACTAAGAGGTCTATCACAAGGAACTCTCCGAGCTTTTAAGAGTTTGTAGGGGACCACAACAAGACATTGAGAAGGGGAAAACTCACAATCAAGAGATGAAGGTTGCACCACAAAGACACCATGGTAGTGATGTATAAAGGCTTGAAGGATATATGAATGTCTAGTAACCATATTTGAATAAATTATAATGGATTTGATTTTATCATCACCTTACCTTGACCAAAGGAGAGCAAAAACTTCCATGGTCACCTTGTCTCCTATCTTTAACTAATGCATCCTTTCTCAGAGTTGCACTCCTATATATTTGTAAGACTCCATTACCTAGAGTTTATGTCTCCACAAGGTGGCCTGAGTCTAAATTTATGAGTTTAAAGGCATAACTTCTAACTCCTATGAAACCCTAGGGTATTTAAGGTTTGTAACATTGTGAATGTGTTTCTTGAAAATAGTTTCTTATTTTCCATAGATATGAAGGAAGGAAGTGGTGTAGGCTATACCATTAGACTACCACTCAATATAATAAATGTTCCTTATGGGTATATGATCTAAGTTATAAATATTGGTGATATGATCCATAATATGCTCATGATTTAGATGGGTAGTGTTGAGGTGGAATTGGTAACCCTTATGATTAACTTAAGGAGAGGTCCATTATATGCAAAAATAATGGAATGGTAGTTAGATAAGAAAGAGGAAAGATATAACCTTTTTTATGACTAATAAAAAATTATCATGAAAACCCTTAGAAATATGTGGAAATAAACAAATTTTTCTTCATCTTTGGGAAGTAAAAAAAGTATATAAAATATTTTGCTGCATGAGCATGGAAAAATAAATGATGAATAATAAGACTAAAAAATATTGAATTAAATTGAATCCACTTATTAGTCATTATTCTATGTATATCCCCACATCACATCACACCACATCAAAGAAATTATTCATTTAATTGAATTGGCTCAATATTGATGTGGTTGTTAGGATAAACTATAACCCATATTTATCCCCAAATTGCATATAAAATAAACTATTAAATGAATTAATCAAATATTTAGAAAATAACATAGAAACATACACATAATAGGAGACACCAAATTTAACGTGGTTCACCCAAAATGGGCTACATTCACCAAATGTGTCAAGTATATTATTTTCATAATATAATAGAGAAACAAATCCTGTAACAAACTATATTACACCTCTCTACCTTTTCTGCCTCCACTCTGTTTTAATTTTCTTATTCTCTCAACCTCTCAGTAATATCTCAATTACCTTTTAGAGTGAAAAAACACCTAAACATAACCTCTACCATCAGATCTGGAAACCTATAATCAATGGCCTAGATTGACTATGAAATTACAATTTTACAAAGCAATTTTAATTAAAAATTCACTTCAGGGGCACTGCCGTTGAATCCTCACTAGGGCTTGTGGCCCCTAGACCCCACAATCAGGGTTCTCCCATTGTAACCCCATACACCATCAAGGATACAAAGAATAGGATAAAAAACCTGGCCAAAATAACATAAAAATTTTAACCTATGATCCTGGACGACAATTAGGATCCACACCCAACAACAGTGGACTTAGTTATTTGCCTTGATATGTGAGA
Organism: Torreya grandis; assembly: GCA_037957365.1. NCBI lineage: Eukaryota > Viridiplantae > Streptophyta > Pinopsida > Cupressales > Taxaceae > Torreya > Torreya grandis. The sequence goes on from JARHVA010007381.1 coordinate 621,757, forward strand.
ATGATGGGCAAGTTGTGCCATTCCCACACCACTATTTGGTCAATATGTTTCACAAAAAATGAGGTTGAAAAATGATATGAAAAAATAAAACTAATTTTAATTGAAGTGAAATTATTTCTCACACTTTGCTTTCTTTCCTCCCATTTTTCTCTTTTTGTTTTTATTTTACTCAACATCACTCTGATTATGTGGTGTTATCATTATTTTAATTGACTTTACTTGTCTCACTTTGCTTTCTTTCTTCCTCTAAATTCTCAACTATAATAAATATCTTTTGTTTATTTTCACACTTTCACAGTTTAATCAGTAATATATGCCCCACATGAATATTTAATGAATTTTTATAGTCGATAATTAAGCATAAAAGAATTATTTGATTTTGAAATAAACCTTACTCTTTCTTACACTTTCTACTGAAGAATAAGTGTTCTCATTTGTGTTTTATCTTCCAATATAACTATATTAATATGATTTCTTTTTGTTTATAAAAAAATTAAACACTTGACTCTAGAACAAGTCTATTTGAATGATTTATTTACTTATAAATAAAAAGTAAAGGAAAAAGATAAATATTAAAAGAAAAAGTATCCCCACATTCATGTCATTATTATTAGATCTCCCAATATTTATGTCCCTTTGATTGGATTTTTCAATATTAGTGCCACCTAGATTGGCTCTCTAATATCAAGGACTAATCAAATCTCGCTGGGTTAGAATTCTATTAGCATCAAACTCTAGCATTAGTTAGTGTTATCTTGAAATGATGCCAACATAGTTGGGGATAACCCAATCAAAACATAAATAAAATTAAGTTCCAGAGACACTATCATAAACTATAAACACAACTACAAATAAGGAATCGATGAAAAATAATAAGAAGAAAAATGAATTTTCAATTGTTGATTGTTATAGAACATAACCATTTTATAACTAATATTTATTTTAATTTTTTTTCGTAATCATATATATTATTGTATTTAACTTGAGGGAAATATGGAATGGAGACACAAATACACACATGGTTAATTTATATCCATGGTTTCAACATCATATTATCTATTTCAACTATAAAAATTACCTAGGATGTTCATGCTCAGTCTATGATCATGGGAAATATCACTCTGAGTCTTTTGATTTGATATTTAGATACACAATACCTATGTTCAAGGATAATATGTAATATAATCAATGTAATATTTTAAACACTCTTTAGGTATTAGGCACTCTATAATGTGTAACTTGATCAAGCCTTGCTATTTTAGACTTGTGTGTACACACCTAACTCTTGCTCAAATTCCCTCCTAACCATTCATTCATATATGAGTTTGACCTTCCAAAATTATCATTATTAAAAAATATAATACCCTTAATTTTTAATTAAAAATATTAATACCATTATTAGAGTGTCTCCTAATCTCAAATAATTTTTCCAATTTTCCAAATAAGTTTCCACTCTTGCTGACTATTTTGTTGTCATGGACCGATTTTATTGAACTAGATTCATTCCGACACCTTTTAACAGCTAGTTTATCATATTTATATTGTTCGTATAGGTCAAGACATACGTTATATATGGAATTTTACCAAGGAATCAAATATATAATAAAATCAAGCCTAAGCCCATTATTATCTAGCACTTATTTGTAAAATACATTGGGCATTGAGAGGAGCTTCCCTTAGTATCCTAAATTTGAAACCTCTCAAAGGAATGATCCTTGAGGTACATTAGATTACCCTTATAAGTTAAAATTAGAGGTTATAAAGTGTTGAAATCCTTACATAATATTGTATAGCATGTTGATATTACACTTATTGGACACACTCAACTAGGTGGGAGAGCTAAATTTGAATTGACTTCTCTCTTTGGAGTATTGGATATGTAGGCAAGATAATTAGTGGGGAGTGCCTAAGGTTAGATAAAACCTTCCCTTTCACCATTTTTCCTTGTCCCTTAAGTATCATTATGTAAATCTACAATTTGAAATAAGAAAATGGAAAATAAAACTTTTTTAATGGGATAATAGGCATTAAAACACACATGAACCCTTATTAGACATAGGCATAATGGATGACACTATCATAGATCATCAAAAATACACAAGATAATTCCGCACTCCATCAAAAGGGGTCACATTTTGAATGTGTCCAGGAAGACACAACCACTATGTTTCCAAATCTAAGCACTCATATGCCCCTACAAGGTACATTTGATGATTGTTCCTTGCCACAAACCTATATATTATACAAATATTCTAAATATTTGATTCCTATAGGGTTTTCTATAAATAATAAGTTACTATATTTTTTAGTTACAAATAGGTTTGTTTAGTCATTATACCTATTACACAAACTAATTATTCCATTGTTTTCTTATCATTAGGGTTGCGCTTAATCAAAAAATATGTAGAACATATGAGTAAACAGATTCATTGTCTTGAAAATATAAAAATAGTAGCTTTTTTAGGGTTTATATATATTTATCTTATGGTTTCATATTTATGTATTATTCCCTAATTTTTAGACCTAATTGCCCCTTACATTAAATCAATATTTTTTTCCACTTTCATCTTAGCTTGTTACATATCTTCATGTTTTTATTATATACCATCCAATAAGGCTAATTCCTTTTGTATTCTTAGGTGAAGTGATATATTAATTGATGTTGACATTAAACATGATAAGATTCATTTGATTTATACTAAAATGTTTAAAATATTTGAAGCACATATATTTTCTCCTTTTGATGTAAATGTTAATAATGAAAATGTTAAAACAAAAGATCACATTACTAATGATGTAATGCCTAATTTAGAATGTGTTAATCAAGATAACATTGAATATGAAGATAAAATCCATCTTGATGAACTTAATGGAATATATCCTAGAAAGTAAAATCTTTGACCACCTTTTTATATAAAATTTTATAACAACCAAATGAATTGGAAAAAGTCTTAAAGTTAATCCTAGCACTTAAACATGAAAAGAATGATGAAGTTGTCGCATATGAGGAATATCCACATGAACCACTAGTAGATACCATTATATTTTTTGTATCTATTTATTCTACAATATTTTTTAATAATACTATCAGTTATTTTATTCCCACATCTACACACGTGATTTCCACACACATTGTGTTAGAAAAATAAGCTTCTCCTAATATTACTATGACTATTCATACATAGAATACATACATACATACTTTCTATGATTATTATGCATGTTACACTACCAATTACTATGAAGATTACTATGCTTAATGCTTAAATCATTATGTAAGTATTTGTTGATTAAAAAATTAAAGTGCAATAATTAAAAAAGAGGTATTCTAGAGTTGTCCATTCCTTTGATTCTCATATGTTATTTCACAATCCATTAGATATTTAGATCTCAATTATTATTTTACCTATAGGTTTTATGTTACCCAAGCTTACATTGTATGACAGTTTAGGGTGATCTATAACATCATCTTCAATCCTTTCATGAAGCATGCTTGGACTATGCATCCAATGGTAGGTTATTGACTAAGTTGTTTCCATGGAGTCTTAAGAACTATGAATTGAGATGGTTATATGATATACATTTATAATTGGTTAATTATTTTAGTCCTTTATTCGATAAATTTATATCACATTTATCAATCAACATTAGTGAGAAGATATCTTATGGTTACAATATAGAATTTAATCTAGAACCAAATGAACATATCAATGGTTATATGCTCTATTACAAGGTCATGCTCTCTAAGATGAAAAATCCAATAGAGGATAATGAATTACAAGATATAATTAATAAAATATTACTCTCCCATCTATATACATCTATTATGTTTATTATATTTAAACCATTTGATGACCTATGCCATTCGATCAAATATCTTGAAGTCAAGCTCCTTGCCATGAAAAATTTAAAGTATGTGGTCAATACTCAACTAGTACTAGTCCAAAGTTTCAAAATGTGTGAAATTTCAAATCAAATTCAAATGATAATAAGAATGATGCAAAAATAGTTGTTATTGCAATCTCATATCGAAATAATCAGCTTGTTTGATTAGCTCCTCAAAGGAGGTAGTTTTTACAGTTACCAAAACCTTCTCACAACTTATTAATTTTTTTCTTGAGTGCAATATTATATATCTCCCTCCTAAAAAAGAGTTAATATGAGTAATCCTCAATTAAAGGAACTTGAAAATAATGCCTATTATGACTATCATCGATGCATAGGACATTCAACTAATATATGCATCAGTTTACAACAAAAGATTCAAAATTTGATAGATGATAACATTTTGTAAAATAATAATAATACATATACAAATGATTTTATGAATAATCTAATCGAAATGCCAAGTTTAATTTTTTTCCATATATTTTACAAATCGTAAGGCACAATATAGTGACACTAAATGTAAGGCACTATGACTTACAATGTACATCCTTCACCAACTTCTTATTATTCTAAGAAGAGGAGAATCATCCCCTAGATTGTATTATTGATAAACATCAGATTATGCATATACCCATTGTCACATTCAAGGAGCATGAGATGATTGATGATGAGTCTTTTGATGAAGCATTATTTGTGAGAACCTATATTGATTTGTAACCCATTGTTATACCATAGTTTTATTTTACAACCCCATTATGATAGAAATTAATAGAATAATTCAAATAGATAAATGTAAAATTGTATTTCATTAAATACCAAAATTATATTTCATTAAATGAGAGAGAATAAAAATACAATAAATAGTTCATGGAATGGTGGTTCACTTTATATCCTACAATGAGTGTTTACCTTCTAGATTAAGATAAAAATAATCCTTCTCTTAGTATTATTAAATATTATGTAAAATAATATTACACCCCCACCCTAATATACATGGTTTATAGTGAGACAAAAGATGCCTCTAAATAATTTAAAATTTATTTCATCCAAGTACTTTTGTTATGATATCTATTGGTTTCTCTATAGTTGGAAAATGTATCAATTTCCTACTATCATCATTCACATAGTGGTAAATCAAATGAAATTTTGTGTTTATGTGCTTGGTTTGGTCATGAAAAATAGGATTCTTTACCATTTTAAATGTATAAGTGTTTTCAATCATGAGTGTTGTTGAAGAAACCTATGTTACCTAGAAATACACAAGTATCCTTTCAATCCATATTATTTCCTTTTATACCTATGAAACTATCATATATTTTGATTTTTCTCAAGAAATGGATAACACTACATGGTTATTTGATTTTCAAGAGCCGATTATTATTCCTAAATTCATTAGGAAACTTAACATAGACTTCCCATCTTGAAAATTACTTGTATAGATAAAATATAAATATCCAACTAGATTAAATTTTGTTTCCATAGAGTATTTGAGACCAAACATTAGTGTTCTTTTGAGATATTTAATAACTCTAACTATTTCTACATAGATACTTTCTTTATGATTTTGCATGAATATATAAAGAACATAAACAATGAAAGATTTATAATTTAGTTTTGGTTACATAGATCAAACTTCAAACTTCCAGTGAGTTGTATCTTCAAAATCTAAAGGATATTATGATGCCAACTTCTAAATATGTTCCATGGGAATGCTAACTGGTTTATAATCTATCATTCCCTATTGACACATAAATTTAACATTGTACTTTTGTTGTGTGATGAAAATGTATTTAGTTTTATAAATCGCAAAAATACCCAAGTAGTAATAAAGGTAACCCAAATCTATCATTTCCAAACCTTTCGTCAAATATTTTTTAATTTTTGTAGAGTAACTTTCATTATTTCCTATAATGAGTAGATCATCCACACATACAATAAGAAATACAATTGTTTTAACAAAATAATTTCATATTTAAATTAAAAGTGATTAAAACTCATGCTTAAGAGGTTCTCAATGATATTTTCATACCATGCTCTTGGAGTTAATTTGAATACATATAGTAATATTACCAACCTGCACACTTTGTGTTATTAATCATCAACTATAAAACCCTCTGTTTGATTCATGTAGACTATTTATTTTATATCACTATTTATAAAATTATTATGCATGCCTATCTAATGAAATTTCCATCCCTTTTACGTTGATAAAACAAAAATATCCCAAATAATAGTCTCTTTCATTATTGGTGCAAAGGTTTCAACATAGTATATCCCTTATTTTGTAGCAAATCCAATGAGTTACATCTTCAAAATTTGAAGGATATTCTAATGTCAACTTAAAAATATGTTCCATTGGAATACTAATTGGTTTATAAGATACCATTTCAAATTTACACAGAAATTCACCATTGTACTTTTTTTGTGTGATGAAAATGTATTTAGTTTTCTAAATCACATAAATACACAAGTATATATGAAGGTAACCTAAATCTATTATTTAAAAACCTTTCATTAAATATTATTTGATTTTTTTAGTGTACCTTTCATTATTTCATTTGATGAGTAGATCATCCACATATACAACAAGAAATGCAATTGTTTGAACAAAAGAGTTTCATATTCAAATTTAAAATGCTTGAAATTCATGGTTAAGATGTTCTTAATGAGATTTTCATACCATTCTCTTGGTATTTATTTCAATCCATATAGTAATATTACCAACCTACACACTTTGTGTTATTGGTTGTTAACTACAAAACCTTCCAGTTGATTCATGTAGACTATTTATTTGAGATAATCATTTACAAAATCAGTTTTCATGCTTATTTGATGAAATTTTCATCCCTTTTATGTTGGTAAAACCAATATATCCAAAATAATGGTCTATTTTATTAGTGGAGCAAAGGTTTACACATAGTATATCCCTTATTTTTTAGCTAATCCAATGAGTTGCATCTTTTAAATATAAAGGATATTCTAATGTCAACTTCAAAATATGTTCCATGGGAATACTAATTGGTTTATAATTTGTCATTCCAAATTTACATAGAAATTCACCAGTGGACTTTTTTTATGTGATGAGAATGTAATTAATTTTTGAAATCACATAAATACACAAGTAGTAATGAAGGTAATCTAAATATATAATTTAAAAACCTTTCATTAAATGTTCTGTAATTTTTGAAGTGTACCTTTCATTATTTCATTTGACGAGTAGATCATCCACATATACAGGAAGAAACACAAATGTTTTAACAAAATTATTTCATTTTAAAATTCAAAATGCATAAGAGGTTCTGAGTGAGATTTTTATGCCATAATCTTTGGGTTTATTTCAATACCTATAGTAATCTTACCAATCTACACATTTTATGTTCTTAGTCATCAATTGTAAAACCTTATGATTGATTCATGTATACTATTTCATTGAGATCACCATTTATATAATCAGTTTTCATGCCCATATGATGAAATTTACATCCCTTTTGTGTTTTAAAATTCAAAATATCCCAACCAATGGTCCATTTCATTATTTGTGCAGAAGTTTCAATGTAGTATGTCCCTTATTTATTATCAAATACCTTTGTGATAAGCCTTACTTTTTTTTTAAAGTGATACATCTAATTTGTATTTGTTTTTAAAGGCCCACTTTCAATCAATGGGTTTATATCAAATGGGAGGATCAACTAAATTCCAATTTCTATTCTTAAACTAACCATCATATTCAATTTTCAATGATTTTCTCCATACATCAGGATTTTTAGCTTGTTTGAAAGAAGTAGGTTTTGAATCAAAATCACCATTGACTTCTTCTTTTGTAGGTTCATTTAAGGTAAGATTTTATGTCTTATCCTTAATTTATTATAATATTTTTTAATTTATTTTTGAGTAGATGTATGTGCACTTTGATTGCTTGTTTTTCCATCTTCATTAGGTCTGACATCTTCCAATGTTTATGCAACCCATTTTGGAAACTTATTTGGATTTGATTATGAAATAATTACTGCCTTAGTATCTCGATATTAATATCTTTTATTTTTTGACATATGACCACCTTATAGTGAATTTTCATTTCACTACACAAGGGGAGTTTCATTTTAAATTATAGGAGTCAATAGAGATTCAAATGTTTTCGAATTAAAAGTTCCCCCTTCACTATTTGGAACCTACATATCAATATCCTCAAAAAAATTAAATTTAACATATTTTTCAAGTTAATTCAATATTTGACTTATGCTAGTTTTGTACTTTCCTATTTTAAAAAACATAATATCCCCTATAGTGATAAATTAATTATTATTTTCATCAATGACTTTAAGTATTTTGAGTATCCAAAAAGGATGCACTTTTTATTTCTATCATCTAACTTATTCATTTTCTCCCTTCGAATGAATGCATAGAAAGTGTATCTAAAAACCCAAAGATGTCTCATTGAAGGAAGATGATCACACTAAGCTTCATAAGGAGTGTTCATTTAAAGTGCTATTGATGGTGACATATTATGTAGATACATTGTTGTTTTAGTTTATTTTTCCTAAAAATGCAAAATTACCTATTTGAAGTACAACATTGCTCAACCCATGTTCATCATAATTCTATTCATCCTCTCTACTACACCATTTTGTTGAGTGTAAGGGACTATGAGATTATTATTGATCCCATTTTATTGAGACAAAATTTTAACACCTTTGATGTGAATTCACCACCATTTTCATTGTTAAGTGTCTCATTGTGGGATTGTGTGTCATTTTCAACCATTGTTTGAAACTTTTCAAAACTTTCGAAGGCTTCTAATTTTTGTTTAGAAATTATATTTAAGTCTTTATATTATAGTGATCAATGAATATCATGAATTAATTATGACCACTAATGGAAATAATTGGTAGATAACACAAATTAAAGTTAACCAACTGTAATTCTTTGTTGGCTTTCCATTCTAACTTTTGAAATAGTTCACTTTTATGTTTAGCCAATACACAAGTGTTACACTTTATAATAAGTTTGGTAAGTGTTGAGAAACCTACAACACTATTATTTTACATCATTCAAATGTTATGATAGTTATTATGCCTAATTATTGCATGCTAGAGAAAACTAGATGGCATTTCTTATTCAATAAGATGAGCATAATTTCTTGAAATTGAAGGCTCACCTCTAAGTTTCATAAAACTTCCTTCCTCAAATATAGGTAAGATGATTAAATTATAACATTTTATTTTTATTTTTACCTCTCCATCATCTAACAAAATGGAGTGGCCTTGTTGTCAAATGAACACTAGAAACATCAATTCCATTTTCAATTAAAGACGTTATAGGATAATACAGAGAATGAAATTTAGAAGCTCTGATGACTTGAGTCCAATTGAACCATTTCCTAGAGGTTAAAAAAAATTATTTTCAAAATATATTGGACCACAACTTTATTCATGAAAATTATCAAAAATTCCCTTCAATAAGTCATACATCATCTGACACCAGTGTTTAGTGCCCAATAATCATCCCAGGCTAGTCCCATATTATCTTCCATTTACTTGTGTTTTCCTTGTAAATCTAATTTCTATTCATTTTGTGTCAATGATAGCATGTCCATTTAATTTTTAATGCTTGAAAACATTAATATTGACTATTTATTTGCTCTTGTATGGCCTTAGATGCTCTTAGAATGTCCAAAACATTATTTTCAGGTGTTTTCTTATCATTACCATTTTTATTTATATGAAAGTGGTCCGACCATTTCTAAACTATATGAAAGTGGTCATATTTTATTTTTGGGTCCTTTTTTTCATGTATTTATTTTTCATGTCTTGATTATCAATTCTCACTCTAATTCATGGTTGGCCAATGCATGAATGTGTTATAATTTGAAATCAAATGACCCTATATAAACACATACACCTTGAATCATTTTATCACTACACACATTAATTATATCATTCACTTAATTATCACTTATATTTTATATGTTATCTTATTCTACCCTCATCATATATTAAAGTATTGTGGCTACATTCATGTATTAAATTAAGGCTACACTAAGGAGCATATTATCTTAATTTATGTCTTATAGAGACAAGGTGAAATCATTTCTCTCACTTAGGTTGGGGATATAACATGCACTAAAATTGCATAAGCACTAAATTTGAGCATGTGAGATATGTATTTGAAACTCTATAAGGGGCCTGAGCCTCTATTAGTGCACATTTTCTATGATTTTGGACATATTATATAAAATTAGGCCTATATCAAATTAGAAGTCATGTTGACATAAACAAACATAATTACTTCAATTTGAGTTAGTTTTGTATGTGTCTACTGCCTATGAATGTTTTTATAAAGTTTCAGATCTCTAGGATCTATAAGGCCACATACATAGCTTATTTCCACATTTGATCAAAAGTCATGTGGTCATTAGCAAGAAATACAACATTCTATCAAGGATTTAGTTTGGTTAATTATAGAGCATATTTTCCATCATTATTAGCTACTATGAAGATCAAGTAAGACTAAAATAGGTACAAATCTATTAACCTCTCTTTTCCTATTTCAATCATCAAATTATAATTTTCTCCATTTTAGCTCTACACTAGGGTAGGTTTAATTTAATGTATTTATTATATTTATCCTTTATGTCCCTATTGCCCTTATTTTACATCATTTTAATAGTGTTTTGAACACATGTGCACCCTTTTATATTAAATACCTTATCGAGAGCGTGAAGTTACACTCTAGACATGGATTTTAAGATGCTTTCATTTTTTGAATCTTAGTTTAAATTTAATATTATTGACATAATTACTAACTTTCACTAGTCCTAACACCTATTCCTAGGACCCTCTATCTTTAACCCTTCCCCTCCCTAGATTTGATGATATTCTACCCTCCTTATATAGCCTTGGAAGGGTTTTTTGGACCCTTTTTACCCTCATGACATGGTCTTATATCCCAAATTTTAATTTTTTTACCATTTTTTATTGATTTGTATGATAATAGGGTCTTCATTTAATTTAATTCATTTATAAATAAATTCACATCTTAGTGCATTTAGGCATATCAGGTGGAATCTAGAAATCATTGAACACTCTACAAGAATTTTTTATTGTTCATAACTATCCAATGAGCATCTATGATCATTGTAAATAAATCAAATAATCGTTAGAAAATTCATTGAATCAATAAAGTTCATGTTAGTGACACATTATATTGGTTTTCTTGGTAGATGAATCTTTATGATAATTATTGTATTTTTATTTTCAATACTATACACCATTGAGAGGCTTGAAAAATATCAAGATAAATCATTTATTCCCTAGTATAACTAGACCCCAAAAAATATGGATTTTCTTTAAGGTTTCTAAATAATATACTTGGATAGGGCAAGGAGAATAATTTAATTTTCCTATCAATTTAATGAAATATATAAAGAACTAAGAGGTGTTTTTGGATCCCTAGATTAGACAAACATAGTTGTAAAAACATAATTTGCATGGTTAAATTTTGTGAGGAATGGAACTTGAAGATACTATCATTATCATGAATGAAATTGTATTGTCCTAACATTTCCATGAAATAAAACATGATGGTTTGTACATCGCTATTCAATCATCACAACTTTTTTGGTTTCTTTGTATCACTACGATACATTATTGTCCACTCTTAAATCTTGATGACAATCACTAGATCTCAAGATATAGTCAACTAAGTCCAAATTTTATACTTATTTATTTTTATGATAATAAAATTAATTTATTGGGTCTTACTTATTGTTTTACATTTATTTTAGTCCTAGCTAAATATTTATGAGTATTTTCATTACATATTAAATTAGATCTATTTAGAATTAATACACTCTCACATCATACTTATCTTAAAAACAATTATAAATTATATATTAATTTTAAAATGCCATCTAAAAATTTGACATATAAATCAATTTCACCTAATGCATCCTACACCAATCTAGAGAAATCCCATCTTAAACGTCACAACAACAATAACAACACTAAATGTCTTTTCGAGAGAGATGGTGAGACTTTAGCTCTTTGTTGAGAAGGAGAGGAAGAGAAACCAACAAAATGTAGATGGTTGTAAAAATTATTGGGTTGATTTGTTACTTGATTATTTTTTTTTTAAAAAAAACATTTATTACAAGGGGTGAAGTCTAGTTAATAGATATTGATTTCTCAAAGATAAGAAGAAAATTCATAGAGATTAATTTGTTCTTATAAAAGGAATGTTCACACTAAGGCTCATATATTATTTTTTAGGAACATTCACATTTCAATCATTATCAAGACCAAAATGTTATCCAAGGTGTTTATGGAATAAAAAGTCCATAAAGTACTGGGAAAACTTCTAAGATGAAAGTTTGCATGCCAAGTAATATATGATTCTTATCTCATTTTATTTTTTTTAAATAATAATAATTTTATAATTATATTCCATCATGTTTGGGTAGTCTTTCCTCCTTGACTAAACTTTGGCTTTGGGATAACCATCTAAGGGGAGGAATACCACATTCTATATCTAGTATCTTTTCTCTATGTTCCTTTTCTATTTGGCATAATCAATTGAATGGAATCATAACATCTTATCTAGGTACCCTCTCTTCTCTGTATATACTTATTATTACTTTCAATCAACTCAGTGGTAATATCCCCTCCTCCTTGGTAGATATCTCTCTGCTTAATGTTTTATCTATTAATGAAAATCATTATTTGGTCAAATTCTAGATAGCCTTAGAAATCTATCTTTACTAGAGTCTTTAAAGATTGGCTTTAAATAGTTAAGTGGGATTCTACCTTCATCATTTGGTGGTCTCTCCTCTGTTGTTTAGCGCTTTACTATTGGAAATAGATTCAATGAGAGAATTCCTTCCTCATTATTGCCATTTTATATATAGTTTCTCTATCTTTCCTTTAACCACCATGTGAAAATTTTAGAAATTCCATTTCTCAACCTCACCAAATTAGACCAATTATATTTATCCAATTGTACTCACAACTTTTATCACAACATGGATTCTATCCTTATAGTTAATAGGTTTAAATTTTAAATGATGTAACATTAGTGGATAAATTATAGCATGGATTGATATGTAATTATCACTTAGGGACTTGATATTACCTAACAATAATATTGTTAGTGACATTCCTTTTTAGCTATGGGAAACCAATCCTCTCATGTATTTTGTAAATATATCAAGCAATTATTTGTAAGGGAAAATAGTTGGAAATAATTTAGGTTGGATGTAGATCAATGTAGTGTATGTGTAAAGGAATTCATTGAGTGGACCCATGCCTTTAGTGTGGTCTCCCAAATTAATAGAATTATGTTGGAAGAAAATAGAATAATGTGCAAGCCCATGTCAGTAGCAACCAAACAACATAATAATAAAATAAAAGGATAAAATAGGTGATGGGTAGATATAGTCTAAAACAAACAAAATTCATATTTATTGATTTTAAAAACTATTTTTCAAACTAGTTTAAAATCCCTTACATACACAGCTACAACTATTTACAAAAAACTATCCTCTTCTTATTCTCTATCTACTATAGTTGCATATTAAATCTACAGCCTACTGCTCTATACTTTTTCCTCTTCTCTGCTATTTTCTTCTTTGGGATTATCTTTTGTATTATTCCCCTTATTGTTTTTGATATATAAAAAAAATATATTGGCTACTGATCTATTTTTATGCTCATAATAATATACTTCTATTCTTTTGCCTATTGTTATTGTGTTAATCTACTGTTATGTTCCCTTATTTTTCTGCCCATTCTACACACTCTATTTTTATGAGTGAATATACTCTTCCTAGCTCCATTTAGTTAATTATATGCTAACATTATATTATAATTCTTCCTTGAATGTTTCTTCATTTTTATATTCTTGAAGATATTTTATCCTACACGTAATAAAATTTATTATATTATATTTTCATTATTTTTGTTGTCTCTATCTAACAACTCACCTACCTCCATTTTTACCACCCAACTCCAAATGGTTGTTTGAGGATTCAAATTTCAAATTGCACATTTTATTTATTTGGTGGTTATATCTATTGAGTGGAGTGGGGTAGGGGTAGATGAAGGGAAGGAATATTCTATTTTAACACTCCCCTTATTCTTTACCATCCCACCATGCTCTGTAGGATTTTTCTCAGCCTTCATAACTTCCTTATATATTTTATGTACCTACATAAATGCTTTTGTATATCATTTTCTCATGTCTAGAGATTCATTACCAAAGTCTATAACTCTACTAATAGAATTTATAGGTAAATTGGTAAAGAATGTAGATAGACTACAAACTTTACTAGTAAAGTCTGTAGCTGTACTAAAAGAGTTTATAGTTAAACTACAGACTCAACAAGAATATTTTATAGTTGAATTGGTAGTGTCTATAGCTGACCTGCTAAAGTTTGTACCTTGATTTAAGGAGTCTATAACTTTATTTCTAGACTCTATAATTGACTTATTGGATTCCAAAGCTGTCTTTTAGGAATTTAGAGCTAGCTTGTAGGAGTTCAAATGTAGATTGTAGGAGTTCAGATATGGACTGTAGGAGTTTAGATCAAATATAAAACCTTGTAGGCCTAATGTTGTTGCATTAATGATCCCTAATATTTTTATTAGGTGCATTAAAATGTCTTTTAACAATGGCTTAGTAAAAATATCAGATTGTTGTTGATCTATATTGTAAAAACTTAAGCTTTGTCACACATTTCTCAACCAACTCTTGAATGAAATGATACCTAATTATAATTTTCTTAATCTTGTTGAGAAGTATTGTCATTGATGTCAAGGTGCATCTGGTAAAGATTCATAGTGAAGTGGTATGTGATGATGTATCCATGATATAAAAGAGAATTTATAGTCAACATAATGATTATTTTGAGGCTTAATTTAGGTTTAAATACAAAGTAAACATGTTTGAGTACCAGTCCTTGAGTATAAGGTTCTTTAGAAACCTAGTCATAACAAGAATATTCATATCATGAGCATGTACACTATGAGCATGGAGAAGTATGTACAGACGTATGATTTTTTTGAGGAACACGAAATTCATTTGAGAAAGGTGTAGAAACATCAATGAGCATTTTCAAGGTTAGTTGTCAAGCTCCAAGAACTTGAGAATCCTAGTCCTGACATTGGTCATTGTATAAAGAGACCTTATGATAAGGTATGATCTTAGTGGCTTGGTGAGATGGATGCAGAGATGCATAAGAGACATTATAAGGATGTTTGATCATGCATATGAGGCATTGGCACAATCATGAGATTCTTAGAGTGAGCCTATAGGGGTAAAACATATAGACCTAGCATGTAGCTAGAGTAGTTCTAGACCCTACTTGACCTAATGAGGTGTTGTGATGCATTTTCAAAGCATATGAAGAATTTATGGTAGTTTTTGGACACTTTAATATTTTTTATTACTTATATATGATGTGTTGATAGATTTTAAAGTGGGTAGAAGGTGAGTTTCAAGGCCTAATGTGACTTGTAGGTCAAAGGCCTAGAGAGCAAAGATATATGTGGTGGCTAAATGGAGTATCAAGATCATATTCCAAGGAAAGTGTTAGTATATTTTCATTTTAAAAGGTATTTCATATTGTTTTAAGTATGTTGACTAGGTTTCATATTAAAATTTTAAGGTTAAGGCAAGAAAAAGTGTTTTAAGATCTCTCAAGTGCACAGAATGGAGGGTTCTCAACCTGAGAATAACTTCAAAATGTTTATTAGAATGTGTAACCTATACATGATAGATTTATATATTCATGGTATATGGGTAAGGGTCCTATCTCAAAGTTACAATCATTGGTTTCTAGAATAAGGAACTAAGTTTTATGAATGATTGTTAAGACTGGAAGATGTTTTAAACCCTCAAAGAACCCTAATAGTGACTTGATGAGAATGATATTGTTATAAAGTAATAAAAATGGTTTGGTATTACTATTTAAGTGATTTTATGTTTTAATAAAATCACCCATGCACCTTCATGTGTGATTGGCTTGTCAGGTGAGTGAATGGACCCTATAAGAAAAACCTTATTTCTTGGCTATTTGTTATAATAGTAAAAGTTTTTAAATGTATGAAAGATAAATATTGAGACTTATATTTTATATCCATTGTGATATTTTATCATTTTATACCCTCAAGAATACTAAACTAGTCATTCAATTTGACCTATCACTACGAAGCCTAATGGTGTAGACAATGATAAAACTAAGAATAAGGGAGAAGTTGATTAGGTATGTGATATAACAGATTAGGGATGGATAAAATTGAATGTATAGGTTTATTAATATTTTTAATACATGTTCATTTTGGATATATGTTTTATAGGTCAGTGAATATGATGAAAATGTTGTTCATAGGTTGACCTATCTAGTGAAGATGAGACGGTGAAGGTGAAAGTTCATGAGATTGGTATTGAAGACCAATATAGTAAATTTAAAATGGTATTTTTATATATTATAGTTTCATAATTAAATCATAATATCATTCAAATGCATCAAAATTATCTAAAAGTGTCTACACATGTGTTGACAATCATTATCACCATGACTGTGTTTGAAGATAAACTACCAGATTTGAGTAAGCAAGTTGTAGTGATGATTTGAAGGATAATTTTCATATGATGTTGTTTTATATGACATTAATCTATTATACACACCTTTAATAGTCTTTTAATCCAATTAATGTGATTGAAATGGTAAATCCCAAATGGCTTGACTAGTTCAGGTTTGATTATGTATACTAAAGATAAAAGATTGGTCTACAAGACCAATATTTGGCATTATAAATTGTTATATTTATACTTGAGAGTGATATAGAGGTATATAAAAATATATTTAAGGTGTCATATGTCATATAAATTATTATTTTAGGCATTAAATATCAATTTTACATGATTGTCTTTTGAGGCTAGTTGGCAGTTCTTAGTGGGCAACTTAAAGAGAAGGGTTTGAGTAACTTTACCTTGAGTTGTGTAGTATAAAAAATATGGTGATAACCCCAAGGTAATGTATCTTCTGTATATATGATTTTTTTCCATTTTTTTGTAAAAGTTATGTTTTTTACTTTAGTTGTTTAAAATGAACTTTCTGAGTATGCACAGGCCTAATATGAACAAGTACTAATGGTGTGCTCCAACTAGTGGCTTGATCTAAAAAGTATTATAAATAATAGATTATATTAGCATGGGTCTATTAGAGTGAAATAATATGTGTTCCAACCATGTCATGTTTTTTAATGTACACCAATAATAACAAAGGGTAATGTGTACTAAGTAGGACTAATGGGATCAAGTCTCCATGAAACCTAAAGGAAAGATAAGTCTTAAAGTAGGTCAAACATAAATGGACGGAAATCACATTTTATCCATGTATATAAAATATCCTAATATATATTTCATGGAATACCTAATAGGATAAAATTATTTTTCTAACCAAGAAGGAAATGAACAAGAAAGTCTTGTATAAATACTTGGCAATTTTAGACCTATGAGTGTGTGAAGAGAATAAGAGAATGAGATAACACATTGGAGAAAATAATAAGGTCTAATAGACCATTATAATATAATATAGGATAAGTGATGAATCTTTGATAGAGGTTCCACATATCATGATCCAATTCATATAACCTAATTAAGTCAAGAAGATGGCTAGTTGAATGAAGAAGGCTAAAGGTCAGTTTGAGAGGGACAGAAGTGTGTGAAGAGATGACAAAGGTTATTATCATTGGTTGTATAATAAATAAGGTATTATGACAGTTATAAATTTTTTTACATGGTTGATTTGGTGCTGAGTCACCTAGGGGACTGGTGCCTACTTGCAAGTAGGTGCTTATTAAAGCCTAGTTGAGTTGGTGCTTAGCTAGTAGGGGTTGGTGATCCATATGAAGTGGGTGATTCACTAAATTTTATTTTTTAATTATATGAATATATTCCATTTGTGTGTGTGTGTGTGTGTGTGTGTGTGTGTGTGTGTGTGTGTGTGTGTGTGTGTGTTTTCATATCCCCTTGAGGGTTTTCCACACATATTTTGTGTTTTCTTGTGCTCTTATATTTCATGCTTGTATAATTTTGTGCTTATGCATTATTTGATTCACATGATTGAATGAATGTTAATAAATACTTAAGTGGAATTGAAGAACATGTCTTAAATATTTATTCACCCCTATCATTAATTTTAATTCTAACATTTGGTATTATATCCTAGTCCTTTGAATCGGATCTAAAAACTTAAAGGATATTATAGAAGCAAGGATGGCTAGGAAAACAAGCTTAAGGTAGTTTATCTACCAGTAAGGTGTAGTTATTAAATGGATCTAATTATGAATTTTGGAATGTTAGGATGAATATATATTTTATTTCTCAAGTTCTTGATATATTTAAGTTAGTTTTTGATGGATATAGTGCTCCTCTTATTCCACCAACTGATGCAACAAGTAAGAAATCTAGTGAAAACAACTCCAATGCAATCATTGCCATTATATGTGGCCTATTAGAATAATAGATTATAAATGTAATTCAATTTATAACAACTAAACATATATGGGAAAAAATTAATAAGATCTTTGAATGAGACACCAAAGTGAATATGACCGTGTTTCAGACCCACTAAAGATAGTTTGAAATTTTGAAGATGAATGAACATGAAACCATTACATCTTACATGTTGAGGGTTGATGAAGATGCCAATGTGATTAGAGGATTAGAGGAATAAGTGAAATAATCTATTTTTTCTCAAAAAGTGTTGAGATAACTAACTCCTAATTTTGACTCTAAGGTGTTTGAAGTAGAAGAGATGCAATATTTGGACAAGCTTAAGATGGATGGGTTTCATGGTGTCTTGACTACCTATGAAATGAGAAAAAATGAAGGAATATCTCCCAATAAGGAAGAAACTTTCAAATTTGAGAATAAATTAAAATCCAAAAATGTCAAGGAATAGGAGTGTTTAGATGTTTATGATGATCCAACTAATATCCATGTTTGTAAGTAAGTTGAGGTTTGGCTCTGATAAGTACAAGGGTAAACTACCTTTAAAATGATTCAAATGTGGTAATATTGTTCTCTTTACATCCAAGTATCCTAAAAAGGATAAGACTAAGCATGAATAACATGTTAAACATCATGGAGATGACAATAAATCCTACAAGCCTAACAAAAATAAGGAGTTCAGAAAGTATGAAGGTAAGAAAAGAAATTTCAAGAACAAGAAGAGATTCTATACTAAAGAAGATAAATTTTCTGATGTAAATGACTCAAGTGCATCTGATAATGATGGTGTTAGTAATGAATTTGAACATGAGAAGAATGAAAAATTATTCATGGACATAGAATTTGACAATGAGGGTTTCCCAAATGAGAAAGGCCTTATAGTTGATGTAGAATCAGATGAAGAAGAAGTTTAATTAAATCTTGAGGATGAGTTGGTAATTGCCCTAGAGGAGTTAGAGTTCTAAAGGAGAAAGAATTATAAACTAAGATAATTAGTTAAGGAATATGAGGATCATATTGGCTTGTTTTAGGAAAGGCTAAGTAACACTTCCAAGGAGTATGATGAGATCATCAATCATGTTGAGGCACAGATGGAGGTAGTCAATGCAACCCTAAAGTCTAAAGAGGACTAATGCATCAATAATAAGACTAATGTAGAATCCCTAAAATATAAATTAGATTAAGTAAATATAAAGGCGAAGATCTTTGTGAAGTTTGAAATGAGCATAGAGGCTCTAGATGATATCTTGAGTATTAAAAATTATGCAAGTGATAAGAGAGGTCTTGGTTTCAAATAGTATCAAAAAAGTGGAATCTCAAGTAAAAGAAAATATTATTGAAGACAAGAAGGTCAACATGAAAATACCTATCAAACAAATCAATGATATAAGGTATTCCAATTAATTCGATGCTTATTATTTTTTGTGCAGTTATTTTGGTCATTGAGCAAGAGAATGTAGAAGACCTTCCAAGAATGAGTATTCATGGGACTATGGAAGGAGTCAATGTTCACATCATTTAATTGGTATGTATAAGGTGGTTTGATATAATTGTCATAATATAGGACATATTTCAAGATTATATCCTGATAGGGGTATAAGGTCATCAAAACAAAATTGGAGGTTTAAAACTCCTATATTAAAATAAATAAGGAAAATGAATGTATGGAAACCAAAGACAATGAAGATGAGTCATGAGTAGTCTACAAGATCAATTGGACTGCTTATTATGATAGAGTATGCATCAAATGTGAAATACAGTCAAGAATGCCTATTTTCAACTTACATTGATGATCAAATGGTTGATATGGAGATCAAGCCTATATTTCCAATCAAGCCAAAAAGTATATTGAAGGACATTCAATCATGTGAGAGCATAGAGATATGGTAATAGCCTAAACTTATGATGTTTAAATTCTCTATGGAAAATGGTAACTTCATTAGGCTTCATAAAGGCACTCTGATATTAGAAAAAGAATGGTGAATACTTATATTTATGGGAAGGTATTTAGGTTGATGACTGATCTTGATCTATGTTGAGAAGAGGACTTGTGTTCTGTGTTCATGTGAAAAAGGTATGCATGGATTAAGGTGGATCATGTTACATTAATAGTTTATAGTTTATGTGTTAAACCCATGTAATAAGAAGATATAGTTACATATGGAAATGTATGCAGTACCGTTTATCATTAATGTGAAATGGGGATAAAATAAAATAAGGGAGATTGAATAGAATATGGGAAATGAGAGTGATTAGTTTGAAGAATGGTTTTCCATCAATGACAAAGGGGGATTTTGTTGAGAAGTATTTTCATTGATGTCAAGGTGCATCTGGTAAAGATGTATGGTGAAGTGGTATGTGGCAAGTAATCCATGAGACAAGATATAATTTTAATGAAACCTAATTATTCTTCTAAGGTTGATGTCAAGGTTCAATACACGGTAACAATGTTTGAGTACCAGTCCTTGAGTACATGGTTCTTGAGAAGCCTAGTCATAACAAACATAGTCATATCATGAGAATATGCCTGATGAACATGGATAAGTATTTAAATATATATTATATTTTATAAGGAACATTAAATTCATGTGTTAAATTTTTACAACATCAATGAGTGTTTTCAAGGTCAGTTGTCAAGATCCAAGAGCTTGAGAAGCCTAGTCATGACATTGGTCATTGCATCAAAAGACCTTATGAGAAGGTATGAGCTTGGTGGCCTAGTGAGATGGATGAAAAAGGAAAAATATTTTTATGAGGTTGTGTGAGAATTAATATTAGTCATTAAATAAGTCATGAGTGCCTTAGAGTTAGCCTATGTGGTAGGGCTTACAAACCTAGCATACAACTATACTAGTTCGAGACCCTGCCTAACCTACTGATGTATCATGAGGTATTGTAAAATAATACTAAGAATGTAAGATAGTTTATATAAATTTTAAGAAGTTTTTATGATGTTTATATAATGTGTTGACATATTATATAGTATCTATAAGGTCAGTTTCAAGGCCTAATGTCACTTGGCGATCAAAGGACTATAAAACAAAGAGAGAGATGTTGGCTAGGTGGGGTATCTAGATCAATGTACAAGGTAAGTGTGACTATGTGTCTATTTAAATACATATTTTATGTTTTTTCAAGTACTTTGACAAAATTTTACGTCAAAATGTAAAGGTTAAGGCAATAAAAAGTGTTTTAAGGTCTCTCGAGTGCATAGAATGGAGGGTTCTCAACCTGAGAAGAAATATCAAGTGTCCATTGGAGTGTGTAACATATAAATGATAACTTTATATATTCATTCTATATTTATCATTCTTATCTTAAATTTATGAGCATTAGTTTTTGGAAAAATGAGCTAAGCTTTATGAATGATTGTTAAGACTAGAAGATGGTTTAAACCGTTAAAGAACCCTAATAGTGACCCAATGAGAATTATCTTATTATAATGTGATAATAATGTTTTGGTATGAATATTTAAGTTATTTTAGGTCTTATTAAACTCTCCCAAGATCCTCCATGTGTAACTAGTTTGTCAGGTGAGTAAGTGGACCATATAGAAAAGACCTTGGTTCTAAGAGATTTGTTATAGTAGGCAAAGTTGACCAAGACAAAGTTGATAAACGGGTGGAAGATAAAGCTTGAGAGTTATATTTTATTTCCATGGTAGTTTATAGTTATTTTATGTACCTTGATATTACTAAATTGGTCATAAAATTTGACCTATCATTAAAAAGCCTAATGGTGCAGATAGTGAGAAAACTAGGCAGAAGTGAAAAGTTGATTAGGGATGTGTTATAATGAATTAGGGATCACTAAAAGTTAACGGATAGGTTTTTAAACACTTTTAAGACATTTTCATGTTGGATATATGTTTTTTAGGTTAGTGAATATGATGAAAATGTTGCTCATATGTTGACCTATCTAGTGAAGATGAGATAGTGAAGGTGCAAGTTTATGAGATTGGTTTGAAAAACCAATATTCTAAATTGAACATGGTATATTTATATCTAATATTTTCCTAATTATATAATAATATAATTTACATGAATCATAAGTCTCTAGAAATGCCTAAATAGGTGTTGCAATTCATTATCACCATGATTATGTTTGAATATAAACTGACAGATTTGGGTAAGCAAGTTGCAGTGATGAGTTGGAGGCTCTTTTGGATGCGATGTTTTTTTTTAGGAAATTACTGACCTATCCATGCCTTAAATAATCTTGGAATTTAGTGAAAGTGATTTAAATGGTAAAGCCAAAATGGGTTGACTAGTTCAGGTTTAACTATGTATACTAAAGACAAAAGATTGGTCTAGAAGACCAATTTTTGGCATTATAAATTATGATATTTGTAATTGAGAGTAATATAAATGTATAAAAAAATATATTTAATGTTTCATATATCACATACCATACTTTTTCAGGTGTTAAATATCATGTTTGTATGACTATGTGTTGAGGTTAGTTGGTAGTTCTAAGTGGGCTACTTATAGTGAAGGGTTTGACTATTTTTGTCCTAA
Source organism: Torreya grandis (assembly GCA_037957365.1). Lineage (NCBI taxonomy): Eukaryota > Viridiplantae > Streptophyta > Pinopsida > Cupressales > Taxaceae > Torreya > Torreya grandis. The sequence continues at coordinate 644,673 of JARHVA010007381.1, forward strand.
GTTATGAAGTATTAAACATATGGTGATGAACCTAAGGTCATGTATATTTTTTCCATGTTTTTTTTTTAAAATTATGTTTTTAATTCAACTATTCAAAATGGACATTATGAGTATTCACAGGCCTAATACGAACAAGTACTAATGGTGTTCTTCCAGTAGTGGTCTGAGATTAAAAAAAGTGTTATAAAGCCTACATAATCTTATAAAGGATATATCAGAGTGACATATGATGTTTACCTTTTGTTTTTGGTGTTTTTATGTAATATAAGAAGATCAAATAATGACGTATGCTATTTAGTCCTAATGGGATTAGGTCTCCATGATACCTAAAGGATAGATAAGGCCTAATTGAAGTATGTCAGACCTAAAGGGACTCAAATAAAGTTTGATCCATGTATATGAGATTTAATAAGATCCATTTCATAGACAACCCAAGAGGATAAAAGTGTTCAACTGAGCAAGAAGGATATGAACAAGAAAGTCTTGTATAAATACTAGGTAATTTTAGGCTTATGAGTGTGTGAAGAAAGTAATAAACTAAGATAACACATTGGTGAGTAGAAGAAGGTCTCATAGACCATAAAAATCATATAGAGGATCAATGATGAATTTTTGACATAGGTTATTCATATGATGTTCAAGGTTATATGACCTAATCAAGTTAAGGATAGGGCTAATTGAATGAAAAAGGCTAGAGGCTAGTTTGAGAGGGATAGAAGTGTTTGTAAAGTTGAGAAAAGAGATCATCATCTATAATATAAGAAACAAGGTATTATAAATATGATCAATTATTTTAGGTAGCTGAATTGGTGATGATTCTTCTAGGGGGTTGGTGCCTCCTTGCAAGTAGGTATTTTCTAAAGCCTAGCTAATTTGGAGTTTAGATATTTGGGGTTGGTGATCCATGTGAAGTTGTTGCTTCATTAAAGTTGATGTTTGTATTATAGGACAATATTAAATTTGAATATATCAATAAGGTTTCATCCACTTGATGTTTTACAACACATATGATTTGTTATCTTGTGCTCTTTTGTTTCATGCTTGTATAATTGATTGCTTATGCATTGTTTGATTCGCGTGCCTCAATGAGTGTTCATGAATACTTAAGTGGAATTGAAGAAAGGTTTTTAAATTCTGATTCACCCACCCTATGATTCATTTTTTTTCCCAAAATAACCTAACATGAAGTATGGGATTTTATGACAAAACTAAGGAGGATATATTTTCTCACTAGACCATAGAAGATCATTATTGCTCCTCATGAAAATTTGAAAGTATCCTTCTTAACCATGTAGCTTGGCATGCTATGACATTGGCTGTTATGTGCTATGCTTTAGCTTTAGATATTTATACTATGTATTTTTTATTTAAACCCCAAGATATGGATCCTAACATAAGATGAAATGCATATACTGAAGTGTTCTTTTTATTCATCAAGGCTACTAGCCCAATCACTATCTGTGTAACCCACAAGATTAAACTCATATACTACATAAAAAAATCTATAATCTCTCATTCCATTCATATACCTTAGTATTTTCTTTCCCATTTTCTAATGTGTCTACTTTGGTATATCTATGATCCTTCATATGAGGCTGATTGCATACATAATGTTTGCCTTACTTGCAGTCAAATACATTAAGCTTGCAACTAAGCTCTTGTACTATGTGGATTGTACATTATTGTTGCAATCATCCTTGAAAAAATTTAAGCTTGTCTCAATTGATGTATATATTGGCTTGTAATTTATCATCCTAAATATCTCCAATAACTCCTTTGCATACTTATATTTGCATATGAATATGGCTTCATCCATTTTCCTAACTTCTATCCCAAGAAAATATTTCAAGAGGCCTAAATCAGTCATTTCAAACTCCTTCATGGCTGTTCTAAACTATTATATTGATTATTTGAGTTTATGGTGAATATTAGATCATCCACATATAAAAATCTAATAAAAATATCACCTTTGCTCACTTTTATGTAGAGTGTGGGACCACTTAAACTTTTTATAAAGTTTTTTATCAACAAGTAAGAGTTTATATGATTGTACCTTTCTGTTGGGGATTGTTTGAGTCTATACAATGCCTTTTTTAGCCTATATACCTTGTTATCATGATAGATAATCTCATATTTTGGTGGTTGTGCCATAAACCTCTTCTTTTAGCACTCTATCCAAGAAGGCTAACTTGACATCCATTCATTGCACCTTTCATTTATGTTGAGTAACAATGACTATGATTGTCCTTTCCATTTTTATCCTTGTTGTAGGTGAAAATCTCTCATTGTAGTCACATACAAGCCTTTGATTATGTACCTTCACCACTAGTCTTGCCTTGTGCCTTTCTATCCTGTCTTTGGGAGTGCTTTTTGTCTTGTATACCTAGTTTACTCTTTAGACATCTTTTGATTTTGTTAGGTTAACTAAATTCCAAGTCTGATTTCTATCTAATACATGCATTTCTTCATCCATCACCTCACATGACTTGTTATACTTGACTACTTATTTAAAGTATATAGGATCAACTGATAAAAAGAGAGCATAGTTCATAGTTTCATCTTTGTTTTTCTCATACCTTGATTTCTCATAGACCTATCAAAAGTTTCTTGTCCTTCTTAGGCATTGACTTGTGTTGGAGGAAGATGATGTTAAATTTTGAACAACTCCTTGACCTCCTTCATGGCTATTTCCACTAGATGAATCAACCCTTTGTCAAATAGGGTTCTAACTTGGTGCATGAGTAGATCTACTACCTGCTTGTTCAGATTCAATAAAGGGTCTATTAGTCCTTTTTTGTGTTTGTTCTTCCTCTTATATCTCTTCTCAAGATTCATAATTGATGAATTGAACATCTAGTAAGCCTTTTATTGATCACTATACCCTATGAATATTCACTTCTCACCTTTATCATCCCATTTTGTCCTTCTTTACTGGGTCATATGTGCATATACATCACATTTGAACACTCTAAGGTGTTCAAAACATGGATTCTGGCTGTTCCATTTGTATTTTGGGATCACATCTCTAACATTGTTCATTAGATAAATATTCAACAAGTATATGAATGTTGTTATATCCTCAAATCCTAGAATCATTAGGTAAACCCTTTATCCTTAGAATTCTCCTTTCCATCTCTTGGATGGTCATATTCTTCTTCTTGGCCACACTATTTTTCTCTGGTGTATACCTAGATGTAAATTGCTTCTTGATGACATGATATTTACAATAATTCATGAATTCATTAGAGATATACTCTCTCCCTCTACCCATCCTTAAAATATTGATGTTGTGTCCAATTATTTTCTCCACCATGGCCTTTAATTACTTAAAGGTCTCGAATGCATCTAAATTATTGTTTAAGAAATAAACCTATATGTTATGGCTAAAATCATCTATGAATGTCATGAATTAGGCATTATTGGATAGTGAAGGGGTATTCACTAGATTACAAACATCTAAATGGATCAAATCTAAAGGTGCTCTAGCTCTCCATGCTTTACACAAGGGAAATACACTCATATGTTGCTTCCCCAATATGCATCCTTCACAATTTTTTTTTTGTTGTTCAATAAGCTGAAACCCTCTCACCATTTGCTTCCTATGAATAATGTTTAAAACTCCAAATCTCAAATTCCGATATCTTATATTCCAAGGAGTAGACTCATCTACTATCATTATTTTGAACATTGTTATGAGCTCACATTCCATTCTCAATGGGAAACATCTAATTGCTTATCATATTCACTACTAAATCAACTTGTTGTAACCACTCCTATCCAATATTATGCATACACCATTATCAAATATGACATTTTACCCCTTTTGGACAAGCTAACCAATGTTAATTAGGTTGTACTTTAACCCAGGTACATAATAAACGTACATTGAATTTTCCTTTTATCACCTTGCTTGGTGAGAATAGATATGATACCATTACCCATGATGTCGACCTTATCATTATTTCTTATATTTACCTTTTATTTGATTGAATCATTAGTGTGGTTGAATATCTTTTTGTTCCCACTCATGTGGTTGATAAAACCACTATCTAAGTACCATGTCTCTTTACCACTTTACTCCATAATTTTATATGTTATGAACATGTTTCCACCTTTTTAATTCATATTAGGTTCAATCTCATGCGTTTTGGAGAAATTTCAATTTTGGCTATTTATATCATACTCCTTTCTACACTCACTAGCATAGTGTCCATATCTTTTTTAATAATAGCATTACAGTTAGAATTATCATAACTTTGTGTAGGTCCTCCTCTAGAAGTATTTTTTATCCTTCCTCTTCTTCTTCTTCCATGTGACTCTTGATTGTTATTCCTTCCACCATATTGACTAATTCAAGTTCTTCCTCTTCCTCTATTGTTTGATCCTTTCCCCCTTCCTTTCATGTTCATGTTAGTCTTAAATGCTTTCTCATGGGAGGACGTGGTTGACCTATTCAACCTTTGTTCATGGGTTTGCAAGGAACACATTATCTCATCCAAAATAATTTACCTTAAATCCTTATAATCTTTAATTACAGCCACTATAGGGTCAAATCTTATTGGAAGACTCCTCAACACATTCTCAATGATCCTATGATCTTCAAGGGTATCACCACATGTCTTCATTTGATTGGCAATATTCATTGTCCTTGTAAAGAACTCAATGATAGAATCATTCTCCTTCATTTTTAGGTTCTAAAAGTCAATTATTAAGATCTAAAATGTGACAAGTTTCACCTTGACAATCCCTCAATAGGCATTTTGAAAAATGTCCCATGCTTGTTCAGAATAGACAATTATTTCTATCCTAGGAAAGATTGAAGAAATTAAGGCCATTTGTATGTATCTTAGTGCCTTGGCATATTTTCTCCAAAATATTATTCAATGCATTCCTTTATTATTGGGTTAATGAATTTAAGGTTGATAGGTATACAACCTCATTATATCTAGCTTCAACCAACTCCCATATCTCTTGAAAGTTAAATATGGTCTTTATTATTATGCTCCAGAAATCATAGTTATTTCCATAAAATGTATGGGGATACTACAATGAACCAAAACTATCTGATGCCATCTCTAAATGGGTTTATAATTTAATGGCTATGATACTAATTGTTGGTATAAATTAGAATAATGTTTACGCCCAAGTTGGTAGTAGGCAAACAACACAACAATAAAATAAAAGACTAAAATAGGTGATGAGTATAAAATGAATATATATTGATTCTAAAAAATCTTTTACAAACTAATTTAAACTCTCCTACATACATAAATATAGTTTTTACAAAAAACTATCCTCTTATTCTTCTCTATCTACTATAGTTTCACATAAAATCGATATGTTGTTGCTGTATCTTTTCTTCTCTTCTCTTCTCTTCTCTTCTAGTTTATTCTCTAGGATTATCTACTCTATTATTACCCTAACTATTGCTACTGCATAGAAAATATTCTATTGGATGATTCTCTATTTTTTTCTCTCATAATAATCTACTTTTATTCTTTTACCTTATGATACTTCTCTAATTTTCTCTTCTATTTCTATGTTTTTATACTCATTATACATAGTCCAATATTATTAATGAATATCCTCTACCTAATTCCCTTTATTTATTTCTATGCTAAAATTTTAATCTACTTCTTCCCTAACTATTGATGCATCTCTATATTCTTTAGGATCTTCTTTTCTACCCGTAATAAAAAATATATATTTAATTTCAATCTATTTGTTTCTTTTTCTTTTGTCTCTATATGAAAGCTCACCTACCTCCCTTTTTTTTTCCCAACTCCAAATGATAGTCTAAAGATTTAAATTTCAAAATATGCAGTTAATTTTTTTGGTGTTTGAAGTTATTGAGTGGAGTGGGGCAGGGGTAGGTGAAGAGAAATAATATTTTATTTTAACAATTTTTTATTGAATGATAATTTGATTATGAAAACTATTCCTCCAAGATTGGGAAATTTATCTTAGTTTAAGTTGTTAAATCTAGTAAAAAATAATTTCAATAGAAGCATACCGCTATGCTTGGGAAGCTTATCTCAATTTCAACTAATAAATCTAGTAGGCAATAGTTTGACTAGAATCATACCAAATCTTGACAAATTTATTTGAGATTAAAATATTGAACTTGGGAAATAATAGTTTGGAGGGAAGGTTATCGAACACCTTTGGTAAATGAATTCAAATCTCCTGACTAATTGTTCACAATAACAACAAATTATTCAAAGTTATAGGTTCTTGATATTGGATACAACTCTTTTCAAGGCTAGATATCAAAGATAATTGGAATATTTATAAATATAAGAGTATTGGTCACGATAGGAAATAATTTTGGACGTAACATTCCTTTATAAATTGGCCAATTAATGGAACTTTAGATCTTTCACCTTTCTTCCAAGAATATCTCAAATTTTTCATTCTAGAGAGAATTCTCTTTTTAATATAAATGGCCAATATAAGCTAAGATTATTTTATGTTAACCTCTGGGTCTCCCTCATATTATCAAGATGGATTATATATGACTTCCAAACATAGAGATGAGAACCTAAAATATATTCTTTGCACCCTAACATCCATTTATCTCTCCAACAATCAATTGGAGGGAGAAGTTCCGTTCTGATTTTGGAAAGTTGAGGGGATTGATATTTATCAAAATTTTAATGAATAATAAGACAAGGATAATTCTAAATAATTTGGGAGAAATGACTTATTTAGAATCATTGGACCTTTATATAAATATGTTTCTAGTGAAAATTTTGAAGGATTTTATATTTTTAAGCTCTTTGGGATACTGAAACTTATGCAACAAAAACCTTTATGATAGTATAGCCCAAGGTCAACAAATGAGAAAATTTGATGAATCATCATTTTCAAAAAACTCAACTTTATGGTGCTTCCTCCTTAAAAATAATTAATCCTATCCTAAATTTTCTTCTACTCCTCCATCTTAAGAAGGAGATAAAGGGAAGAAAGGGATCAAAATTACATGGTATGAGATAGCATTGGGATTGTCATGTGGAGTATGTTTTGGAGGTATAGTGTCATTGATTATAATAAAGAGTTGGAGGAATAAATAATTTGAGAAAGTTGATATTATTTCACAATTTATGTTTCTTTGGCTAAATAATTGGACATTATAAAGGCATATGCCTCCACTTCACATGTGAAAGGTAAAATCAAGAATTATTTTTTGGTTCTTTATTATTAAGTTTGATTTATTTTTATTATTTATTTTATTTCAATAAAAATTATAACTCTTTCTATCCATTACAAAATACAATAAGTACGAATTGACTAGATAAAATATTTGTAGTTTTTTTACAGTTTTAGACAACAGCTTTGGTTGGGTACGTTGAGTGGATTCTATTTCAACATTTGTAATTAGATTATAATAAAATTTATCCTATTATCTTCTAGATCATTTTAATATTTCTTAACTATACTAAATAAAAAATACCTTAGATATTTGTATGATATGACTTTGGAAATTTAACCTATTGCAATGGAAATCCAACTGGGTCTTATCACTGATTGGTCTTTAGAGGATAATATTATTTTTGTTTTTGATTTAGAGAGTGTTACTCATAAATATAATGTCCTTGTACTTGGAAAATAAAAAAGTAATGTAGTTTAGACAATATAGCCATGTTCAATAGGGGTATATATAATAACTCTAACTGTAAAAGTAAGGTATCTTATGATTCATTTATTTCACCTAAATATTTAGAATTATAGAAGAAAAGTTTGAGGGGTAATCCCCCTAATTGTCATAAATTTATCTTTTTCATGGCCAAGATGTGATTCCTATTCATCTATAAGATAGATCAATTTT
>JARHVA010007381.1:657500-665000 GCA_037957365.1 Torreya grandis
CCCCTATTAGTTATTTAGTTTTCAATTAGTTATGTCACATCTCGATTTATCACTAAGATAATTTACCTAATTTTTCATCGATTATTATGGTTTCTAAATTATTAGTTACTTTTTAATTAAACTATAAGTCATATGTTATTATGGGATAGTTGTATGTTACCCTGATTTCATGATTTCATTGCTATGAGTTGGATATATTATGAATTTTGTACATTATAATTATGTTAATTATTATTACAATAATATATATATATATATATATATATATATATATATATATATATATATATATATATATATCTTCTTATCTGAGTTAGATATAGGAGAGTTTAATCCTTCAAAGCATGATGGAGGGATAACATCATCAAATAGGGTCACATAGATGGAGAGGTTGGGGGCAATAGAGAAGCAATTAAAACCCATGTACACACCACATTAGATAGTAAATGTTATATGCATTATGTAGATTATTAGAGTTAGTACATTTTTTATGTTATTTTCATTTAGATCTTAGATTTTGCATGTTAGTTGAATAGTATAGTACTAATATATGGAATTAATCATGTGTGATTGCATTATAATTTTTTTACATATTCTTAGTGCATAATGTTGTAGTATGATTATATTATATTACTATACTCATGTTTGTTTATGACTTTGTAAATGTAAATACGTGGAAATAATGTATACACACACACACACACACACACACACACACACACACACACACACACACACACACACACACAAAAAAAAAATGTCTTTTTAATGTTTTATAAAAGTATCTTCTTATCATTGATATTTAGGAATATCAATATACACCTTAAGTTATTAAGATAACGAAAGACATAGATAGTCTATATAATCTAGTAATAATGTAAACAATTATATTGTTATGATTGGCATAAATAATTGTTCGATCTACCATTTTTAATATAAGAAGATAATAGACTTATTATTATTATTATTATTATTATTATTATTATTATTATTATTATTATTATTATTATTATTATTATTATTATTATAAAAGACATGAGGTTATTATCTTTACTACGTATTGAAAAAGATTGAATTATCCTAAGCACTATCCTATAATCTAAACCTAGTCTTTGATTAACATGCATACACTATGTTGAGATTAAAAGTGTTAGTTATAATCTTGAATAATGTTAAAAGTAGTCTTTTTTAGTGAGTTACTTTGGCATGTAACTTTGTTTGATCATGAAAATATTTTAAATGAATAAAATAATAATTAAAGAATTAGGGGAAGATTTAAGTTAGAAATTAGGGATTTTGTTGTATGGTTAATGGAAGTCAAGTGTGAGATTACTTTAGTTTGAAGAATATTAAGGATTATGCATCGATTGTGAGATCAGAGTTAATAGATGCATGAAATTTTAAATGGTAAGATATAGATGAGGAAAATATTTATAAGAGTTGTGTCATGGAGGAGAATGGGACACATGAAGAGAAAAAGAAACAAGGAAGAAAAATAAAGAGAAAAAATTCTAGTTCATTCAATTTCAAATTGGAAATGATATTAAGGTTGGTGATTTTATTACTATTCTATTGTTTAAATAATTTTTTGTATGGTTTGGATTAATAAGGTTTAGAAATTGAATTGAATTTTGTATAGGGATATAGGCTTAACCCTATGGATGGTTCGCCATCCACAAAACTCAGCCAAATATCCTCTAAATCCATAAGGTTACAAACTATATTATTTTGGGTGTTAAGCCATTAGGGTTAATAGGGTTTAGTTACTGTAATGATGCAATGCCTTATCTCAATATATAACCCTATGTATATAATCAATCACGTGAAATCATGATTTTATGTATATGCGACTGAAATTTAGTCATATGTCTAAGAACACTATGAACATGTACCTAAATCGATTGTGCATATTTATTTATAAACTATGTGGATAAACATGAATGAATAGAGGATATATAGACATTGTGTTATTCGACATTGAAATATATATAGTATTTGACCTACAAAACAATGAATTTATGAATTTGAATGAGCCAAAGATGAAATAGATAATTGTGAGAAATTTTCCTTATTAGAAAACGTACAAAATTATGTGTCTTGTTGATTTTATATTATCTATAGTTTGATCTTATTGATACATATAGAAACAATGGAAGGGTATAAACCTTCATTTGATAAACAAAGGTAAACTTGAGGGTTTTTTGATATTATCCTCTATTCTTAATAACTCCGATTAATGCATACATAGTCTAAGGACTTAAATTGGGAAAAAAAAAATAGGGAAATTAAATTAGGAATGATCTGAACCTAACTAAAATTATATCTTTTATGTTAAACTAAGTGAAATAAAGGCTATGGAAATGTTGATACCCTATTTGGTTCTCTTAATTTTTCTCATTGAAAGTTATTAGTTGGTTATAATCTTATAATCTTTAAAAGAAAGATTAAAAACATTGTTAGTGGGTTAGAAAAGTAATTATGTATTTAATAATATATATTATGGGGTATATATTAAGCATTATGTATAAATATAGGAAATATACCTATATGATAACTTAAGATCTCATATACATATACAGCTTATATTTATACAATGGATTGCATGATTATAATTATAGATTTTGACTAGTATATGAAGTCACAAAATCTTGAAGGATAGGGAATTATAATTATATGCATAAAGCCTCTTACAAGTATATTAAGTTTCATAAATGAAAGAATATGAATTTTTTATGAGTTAATTGATCTTTTATTTATTTATGACTGTTGTTTATAAATGAGTAATATGAACAATATACTATGATATTGTTGGTTGTAATACAATTGAATTTACTCAAAGATATTAGAGATGCATTTCAAGTGTATATTTTACCCGTTTGGTAATTAAACTTACTTGTTATGCTTAATATTTATCTATTGAATAATAAAGTAGATATTTATTCATACATTTGATAGACTACATGTGTGTATTGTGATTATTCCTATATTTAATATAATATATACTTGTTATTAGGAAATAATTTATATGAATCTATTGGTTGAAATAATTATAACAAAATATCACATTAATGTTACTATCTAAGTAGTGAGACAGACTCCACTAGCTTACTTAGCATCATCAATGTCAGATGAGGGTAATCAGATCAAGTGGTGTGTATGAATTTGAATGATCCTAGAGATCAATATCTATTTGAAAACTTTGGCCAAAATAATGTTTAGATATATATTTCAATTTCATTGGTATGATTTACATGTCTGTGAGATATCATGGTAGAATGTATTTTATTTATGGTTCACATTATGTTTTATAAATATTACAACACATGGGTACTATCTTGTCTCTCTAGATTGGCATACCATCACTATCTACCCATCTATGAAGGGAGCGACATTCCCTATTTGGGGGATTGTATATGGGATCAATGGTCCATGGTTAGTGTGAAAAAGTGCTCGGATGATGCTCTCCCTCCCCAGAGCAGTATTTATTGGAGAATAAACTTGAGATTATCAAAGAAACTAGACTTTGAGTGAATCATGCTCTATGGAGCCTTGTATCTATTATTATATTTATTTTGAGAAATAATGCCATTTAAAAACTTAATTAATTACTTTGTGTACATTAACAATAGTGTTTGTATTATTATACTAGTTGTACCTAGATTTTATGTAATTGCTTTCCTTACATAGTCATGTTTTGTGTCACGTGATGCAAATGATTAAAAACTATTAAATGTTACATGTTTATTTTATGTTTAACATACTAATTTAGTATTCTAAGATCATTAATTAAATTTTCATTATATAATTTAATGAAATAATGTGGAATATATTTTTTTATAAATACTATGTTATTCTAGTAAATCCTAGTGGGAATGTAAGACTTAATGATTCTACTAATGTTTTCATATTATTATATTATCAATAATAAAAATGGTGTGATCAATATCATCTAGAGAGGGTCATTCAAATGTCATGAACATTAACCATTCGTTTGATCTTATCCTATTTATAACTAAGCAATAAACAAATCTCGAACAAATTATTATAGCCATGAATGAGACTAGAGACATAATTATAGCCCTAGAATAGGAAATTCATGGACATGAGAAGGAAGCCCATTAGTATGATCCTAAAGATCATCCTATTGAGTAGGAAATCCCTCAAGAGTAGAGACATAAGGAAGTATTTCAAGATGTGATAATACATGTAGCTATAGAATTGGCTAGGGATATGAAAAAGGTGAATACACATATGTTGGATGGAGCTATTAAGGGATATGTAATTGATTCATGGATGAATATGATGTAGAAGTATTTCAAGATTATAAACTACTATGAGGTCACCAAAATAGTTTGAGGAGCATACTAGTTGGCTAGAGAGTTAACTACATGGTGGTCAATCAAAAAGTTAGAAATGAATCTTAACTCGACCATCACTACATGGGTGTAGTTTTTGAATCTATTTCGATCATAGTGGCTTTCATACTTATATTTTGACCTATACATTATAGATTTTTAAAATATAAATTAAGGAGACCTACTTGTGAATGAGTACTGGTAACAATTCACCAAGTTTTTGAAATATGTACATCATTAGTAAGAAAATGAGAGGTTCAATATTAGGAAGCTCATCGTGGGATTAAAACCCAAGATTGATGCAGAGGTGTGCATTTATGGACCATCTACCATGGACCAAGTCTTAGATAAAATACTCAAGCAAAATCAAATGTTGAAATCTCTTACTTAGGTTAGAGATAAGTTTTATAAAATTTTGTTAGTTCTAAGCTAACTTTAAAAAAGAATAACTAGAAGTAGAGGAGTGGAGACTCCAAGAGCTCGTTCAAGATAAGAATATTAGATTTAATAGTGGTTTAGGTAACAATAAAATGGGTAATTGTTTTAAAGGTAGTTTCAATCAAAACCAAGAGTTTGACAGGAAGGGACCACCATGAGGTTGCTTCATTTATGGAGGTGACCATTTTACATGTGAAGGTACCCAAGATATGTTGATGAAAAAAGGTTGTGCTCCTTACCAAGGAATGTTTTAGCAACTTATTTATTCAACAGTTGATAATAATCAATCCAAATTCTAAACTTCATTGATATAACTATCAGGTATTCTATTTGAAAATCTAATTTCCATTTTTATAGATATAGGGAATACAAAATGTTTTATAGCTCCTAGAATTGTAAATAAGTTATCTATAAAAGTTGGAGTAACTGAAAATGCATGGTCGATACAATATGGGAATTATTATAAAGTCAAAGTGGACAAGTGTTTAGTTGAAGCAAAGATTAGGTTACCCAAATTTGTAATAATTATGTATCTATATGTAACACCATTAAGATCATATGATGTGATCCTAGGATTCAAGTAGCTTATAAAACATAAGGTGAAAGTTGACTGATATCTGGAGAAAGTTTAGTGTTTAGATGATTCTAGAAATCAGACAACAAGAAAAGGTGAGAAAAGGGAGTTAAAGCTTAGGTATGTTTCTATAATGCAACTTTGGAAGGCCCAAATAAAATGATGCCCAAAATTTATCATCAAGATAAATGAAGTGGATAAAATGAATAAACCATCAATTGAAGATAATCCTTTCCTTGGGAATTGTCATGATGTGTTTCTAGAGGAATTTATAGGATTACCTAATAAATGGGAGTTTGATTTCTCTATTGATATCATACCAAGATCAAAACCTTGGTCTAAGGCATCATATAGAATGATAACAACTGAAATGGTTAAATTTAAGGCTTAACTCCAAGATTTGTTGTCTAAAGGGTTGATCAGACCAAGTGTGTCACCATGGGGTGAACCAGTTGTTGTCTTCAATAATAAAGATGGTAATCTTAAACTTTGTATTGATTATAGAATGTTGAAAAAAGTGAGTCTAAAAAATAGGTATTTACTACCTCAAATAGATGATCTTTTTTATTACATTTGAAAAGTAACGGTCTTTTATAAGATTGATATTAGAGATGGATATCATCAATTAAGGATAAAATATGAGTATATTCAAAAGATAACATTTAGAACTTGATATGGGTACTACGCATTTCCAATGTTACCATTTGGGTTGATGAATTCACCTAAAAAATTCATGAAGCTAATGATAAACATGTTCAAAGATTATCTAGATCATTTCTTTGGTCTTTTTATATGACATTATTATATATTATAAGAATGAAGAAGAGCATCTTCAACAGCTGGAACTATTTTTTCAATGTTTGTGTAATTAAAACTTATATAGAAAATTGTCCAAGTGTGATTTTATTTCAAAATAAAGTGAAATATATTGGACATATTATCTTATGAAATGGTATTTCAATTGATCTTGATAAGATAAGATCTATTTATGGAGTGGTTTGCACCAAAGAATGTCCACAAAGTAAGGAGTTTCATGGAATTAGCAAGATAATATAGGAAATTTGTTTCAAATTTTTCTAATATAGTGAATCCAATTACCTCTCTACAATGTAATAATTAAATTTTTATCTAGTTAGATAAGTGTGAACTAGCTTTTTATTAATTGAAAATAAAGCTTACTTCAGCACTAGTGTTAAGAGTTCCTGATCCTAATGGTCAATTTTTAGTGATCATAAATTCATATAGGGATAGACTAGGAGGAGTCCTTATATAAGATGGTGCAGGAGTAGCTTATGAGTCAAGGAAGGTTAATCCTTATGAGGTGAACTATGCCCTTCATGATCTTGAACTTGTAGAAATTGTTTAATGATTTGTAAGTATAGAGACATTATTTGTTGGGAAAATTGTTTGAGCTCAAGACTGATAACTTAGGACTCAAATACACATTCACCCAACGAAATTTGAATTCTCATCATAGATGCTAGTTAGATATTTTATCTGACTATAAATTTGATATTAATTACTTCAAATTCAAGGAAAATAGAGTCACTAACACCTTAAGTTATAGAAGGTACATCACAATTATGGCTACTATCATAAGTAATTTTAGAGATTGAGTAATCAAATTCTAACTAGGATATGAGTTATATGATCAAGTCATGTAAGTATTGTCTAAGAATGCTTAAAATCCTAGGTATAAAGGATATAGATTAGAGAATAATGGTCTTTTGTGATATAATGGAAGCATGTATGTGCCAGATCAAGATAATTTGATGAGCACAACACTAAAAGAACTACACAGTGCCTAATATTCAAGACATCCATGAGTAACCAAGCTCATGTCTGATCTTATAACACCTTATTTTGATAAATAAATCAAAAAAATATGTAGTGGACTTTCTCTCACATTCTCCATAATGTTAGCGAGTGAAATTTAAACATGTGCATCTAGCTAGATTGTTATATCCACATGACATGTTACAATGGAAATGGTAAGTGATCAATATGTAATTTCTCCAAGGTTTACCACTATCATGGAATAGGAATGGCATGAACATAGTTGTATTTGATAAAATAACCAAGATAGAACATTTTATACCAGGAAAATTTATAGATGATGAACCTACTCTTTCA
>JARHVA010007381.1:670000-692500 GCA_037957365.1 Torreya grandis
AACATAACCTTCCAATTCTTATTGAGTCAAATTACAACCCAATAATATGACTTTTTAACAATTTTGATTAATTGTCCACCAATTTTCACAGAATTTCACTAAAATTGATTAATCTTGATTAAACTAATTAATTCAAATCAAGAACTAAAGTAGATTTTACATGGAGGTTATTGATTATTTCATTATTATAAATTGATTATCAAAATCGGCATAACCTAGTGACATGATCTATGGGGTGGTATCCATAAGCCATAAATGTAATAAATATCTAGATTATGGACACCCATGCCTAATTAATGCCTTTCCCTCCAAATCATAATGAGGATATTTATGTATCTAATTACAAATATTAGATTAATTCATGGCCACACATCTCAATATTTATATGGATGGTCATGTATGATCCTATCCCATTTGGAAAATTTATAAATAGAAGGCCTCTCACCTTTTCATTTTTAAGCTAAAATATTGTAAACTTATAATGAAAAATTACCTCCACATCCTTTTGTGTTGATGATTGTGTTTTATTTTAAAGATTCATTTGATATCCATAGATTATATTTCTTATATTGAGATTAATTATGCATAGTGGTCTTAAGATGATGCAGGAGCTTGGAATCTGTTGTTGACAAAGACAAGAACACTAGATCAAGGGAAAAAACATGCTTGGAGCTACTCTTGGATGGTAGAATCACTTGGAAAGGTAAATTTTATTTTATTTCTTTCATTTTTCCTTCATTATAATTTGAAAACACCATAGAATAGGTTAGCTTAGTTTGTTAATTTTTTTATACATTCTCTGTGTTTACATGACTAATATTTGACTAACTAACTTTATAATCCAATGCTACATTTGGGCATGCCCAGTGGGACCATAACATCCATTCAAGTAAGGAAGATAGTGGAAATTTTAAATTTTCATTTTAGTTACTAAAAAATCCTTAAACATGAAATTATATGCTCTTTTTCCCATGTTTTTATGCACACATAAGGCACGTGATGATCGTCAATGGTTTTTAGTGACCATCGATGGTTGGTGTTAACCATGGTCAGTTGGGTTGTAGGGGAAATACAGCCTAAAAATTTTCATTTTGATCTTTATTCATGTTTTTTTTAACGATTTCAATTTTATAAGTCTCTGTCCTGAACATAGTTTTGATCTAAAATCCTATCTTCTGGAGATTTTATCCTAACAAGTGTTTTTGAAGCATAACCTTGTTTCCTTTGGGCTCATAGGTGATCATCAATGGTTATTTTTTATCAGCCATGGTTGGGTATCAACCAATGGTAGTTTTACAGTAATTAACAGCAATCAATAGTGACTAGTGTCTATCTATGTGTTTTAAAAACAATATAGACTTGAGAGCAATAAAACCAAGGTTGATTACCTCAAAGTCAAAATAACTTCAAAGCTAAATGAGATTATCTAATTTTTTTATGAATTACCCATTAGTAAAGTGATCCATTTGAGCTTAGTGAAGTCTTTTTAACCTCCTTTTAGTGCTTAAAAAGAACTAGGAGCTTTCATTTGATGCTTTAAAAAGAAAAATTGCATGTTTATGTTGATTATTTATATATTAGTTTTCAAAAGATATTGTAACTTAAGGCTAAGGGTCTAAATAACATCACCAAACACTTTAATTCAGTGCTTAAAACCAAACTCACTTCAAATTTTTTTTTCTATAAGTCATTTATCATTTCTTGGTTAAATTGTTTGAGCAAAAAGAAATTTGTGCATATATGCTCCCCCTACATCCCCTATAAGGAAATTGAGTGATCAGAATCACCATTTTCATTAAAAATTATGATTTTGTCCATAGTGTAAAAAGGACATTATTTAGGCTCTCCGAAAAACCCACATGGTTTGGGTGATCTAAAAACAACCTATAAAGCCTTTTTACTTGGATTTTATTTCATGCATTTTTTCTTGTGAGGGGGACTTAATTACCTCCCATGGGTTCTATAGGCAATATATGACCCAGGGCTTCATCTCCTAGCATTATCTTTAACCCCTTTCCATGGTGTGGTATATAAATTGGGATTTACCCACTAAGATGATGGTTTGAGTGGTTACACCATCTCCATTTGTAGCAAGTTGGCCTGAAATGTATGATCATTTAGGACATCACACTATATTGCATAAGTGATGGATGTAGTGGTTGTGAAAAGGTCAAGAACTTTTCATAATAAGACATTTGACATGGATATAATTATCATGTTGCTGCTCTTGTGTGTAACCATGACATTTTGTACACATGGGGTCTATCTAGATGGTCAAAAACTTTTAAGGTTTAGACAAACCCCAATTGCCATGTAAATATTTTTGAGTTCAATAATATCATGCACCTTGTTAGTTTAGGTCTTAGGATGATATTTATTGGTATTTATATTTTTTTATGAGATTACTTGGTCATTTATTTTAGTTAAAACTTGCTTGTAAATATAAATTCATAACAAAACACATTCTGCACAATTTCATGAACAAGGAGGCATTATGTTGTCTAAGAGAAAATCAATCTTTTTCTTATTTAAATTAGTCATTTTAAACATTATGTCATATCATCTATTTGGTGAAGTTAAGCTGCCCATTTGAGTTTAAAACATTTTCCCAATTATCTTTATGTCTTTTATTGATAATTTAAATTTAAAATTTCACCTTTCTGTGTCCATAAGGTTGATGTGTTAAATTGGGTTTACCATTTTGACTTGACTTGAGGGAACTTGGGTTCACTTTCCCATTTGGATTGAAAGCCATTTATAGACTCATTATAATTGTCATCATTGGTGGACTTGAATCATTTCTAATATCTCTCATGCTTTGAGTCTTAGAACATATTTTATACTAATCTTCACGGTTTTATTCTAGTTTTCTAATAAAAACTCGTTAAAGTTGAACTAAATTTTACAGTATTGACATATCATGAAAATCTAGACTTTGGTATACTAGTTTTCACCTTGTATTTTTTAGTTATCATACCCTCTTATGATTTATACAATTTCAAATTTACCTAGAAATTGAGTATTTTATGAACACATTCTTCTAATTTTGTGTGGTACTACACCACACTCCCTATTATAGTCTCTTTAGTTACCTAGTTACCTTATTTAGAAAGATAAAAATCCATACCTTGGTCAAACATTTGTAAAACATAGTCCAAAATTGGCACACATAGAGAATAATATTCTAGACATGACACTAAGGTTCACTCATAATGGGGTCTCTTATGGCCCTAGTTTCAAGGTAGAACATTGTTATGGTGGACATGACAATTCCATATTACTTGAGGATGTCACCGTCTTGGAGCCTATTTATTGAAAACCATTCAAATCCATGCCGATTGTTGTTTATCATCATCATCCTTCACCTTAGATTTGAAATTCATGCTCTAAGGTTACTATTTTAGGATATCCTCCAATTTTTGTGTTGTGCTTGAAGCTTACCATTCTAGGTTATCCCCCTTCAGCTTGTGTGAGCGATCAAGCTCTAAAATGTATAAATGTTACCATTTTAGGCTATTATAATTTATCTTGTGCAATAAATAAATATTTATATCATGAAAAAGTTACCATTTTAAGACCTCCGTTGTTTTACACAAGCAACCAAACTACATAACATCTAGTCATTACCATTCTAAGCCCATCGCCTATATTTATTAAGCTTATTATTTAAGAACCTCAATCTGATGAACTTGATTTTTTTTATACCTTATTAAATGGTCTAATTTTGTGATGTCCCATTATTGAACATTAAACCATTGTTCCCGCTCAACAAAATGTTCCCGACTTTAAAAAAATTGTGATCATGTTTGATCTAAAATGCGAACCATTACCTCTTTAAAAGCCATCTTACGAGGACCAAAATGTGTTAAAAGTTAATATTTTATAACCAATTGTGATCCAAAACCATGATTTTATTATTGAAACACCCATTTGTGATGAGTCAACCTATGATGAATCACCTATTCATATGTTACCTATTTTTAAAGAGATTCATCTCCTTGATAAGACAATCTCTATAGAGTTGTCTTTTGATCTTTTTTAACTCATTTAGGAGTCTCCTTTTGATAAATAATATTATATCAAGTCATCCTTCAAGAAGTATCCTCTCTTCTATGGAATTCACATAGATTAACTAGTATATGTTGAACCCTTCCTAGATGAATCATTTTTTATAGACCCCTTTATGCCCTCATAGGACATTACTTGTTTGATACCAAGAATTCAGCAAAACATCATTATAGAAGAAACCATATCAGATGAATAAACAACATTAGAATTAGGGTCTATTTTTAAACTAACATCAAATTTAGCATCAAAAATAAAATCAACATAAGTTGTGACATTAGATTCAAAGTCAAAGGGATCAGAATCATATTCAAAAATAGAATACAATATTGGTTGTTAAAACATTGGTTATAATTTCCTTGTGGATCAATTTGAATATATTAATGATCCTTATATAGTTTGAAGATGATTACTTCAACATCAACACATGTTCTCCTAGTATATTCTAAGAGGTTTGTGATGTCTTTCACCATTCCATAAGCCCCACCCAACATATACATTATATTTACATTCCACCTCCCACAAATGTTGGTTAGGACCTAGAGAATCACACTTTGTTGAAATTCATCCATGGTGACATATCATTTACAGAATATCAGGGGGGGGCAAGACTAAATTCATGTAAAATCAGAATAATATCTAAGGGAAAACTTCTCAAAGGAAATAGGGTATGATCAAATTTTAAACTCAGCATCTTTTAGTGAAATTTTTTTGAAAGCACTAGAAGATTATCAAATTAAAATGTTAACATCTCTTCATAAAACATTTTTAGAGGCACTATGGGATAATTAGGATAAATTCATCTATGAAAACCTCATCAAGGCACCAACAACTAAGCAAAAAATTTATTCACTGTTGACATTATCAAGGAAAAAATCAATATAACTTCCAATCTACAACATAATCAGATGGTACATACTCTCAAGATCAAATGATATAAAAATATGGTGGTCCTACTGTGAGCATCTTCAAAGGTCTTTGGCCCTACCACTACCAAAATTATGTCAAATCCAAAATCAACAACATTACATGTGATTGAAGGTCCTGATCTTCATATATTTCCCATTCATTATACATTCCATTATCATCCACTTATTCACTACCCACTTATATCATTTATCTTAGAATTATTTACCATCACTAGCATCACTTTCCTTTATAGAGGCTACTAAGATAGTTTATATTTATTTTTGAAGGAATCAAAATTAGTGACCAATGAAGATTATGAGCACATTACTGAGATCCATATCATCAGCAAGTTCTTAATAGAACAAATTTTCTAAAATGGTATTGGGTAACAATTTTTCTAACTAGTCATTTTTTTATCTCACATGGTGACTAGGACAAACATCTACATGTTAGTAATAGCATCATAACCATTTTTTATTTTTTCAATTACCATGCCTTTCCTCTTTTGGGAAACTCTATATAGCATTTCATTATAGGAATTATTATACCATTATGTTCTATTTACCATGCTATTTGAATTACATTGACTTGAGGTCCTTCAGGACTATGTAGGCAGTACTCAATTTCTATTGAGGTCATCTTGGTCACCCCCTTCTTCACACTCTTATCATTTGGCAAGTATCTTGTCCCACACTCTCATTATTTTATGAAAAATCTAAGCCAGTCATCACTTGGGGTCAAATTTATTGTCACTAAAGACAATTATATTTTGATCATCTTTCTTATACCATTTTATTATATCATGTCTTTATTATCGACCAAGGCTTGTATTTAGTCATCCTCCTTATACTATTTTGATCTTGGTTCCATTGGTTCATCCTACTCTTTCTATGGGGTGGATGTCAATCTAGTTTCAATAGTTTTAGAATGTTGTGTTGAATGATAGTCTATGGAAATAGTGTTACATTTGATCTGGTAAGTTATCTTTCATTAATTATCTTATCTAGTATCACTGATTATAACCACCTTTGGAAAAATCAGTCTTGTTTTGATACCCTTGATTGTAACTACCTTTGGGAAAATCAAAATTATGACATTTTTTCCTAATTATAATTCCCTATGGGTAAATTTGGTAAAATTACCTTTTATCATGCATTACTACATCATTTGGTCACTATTATTATCATTTTCCTTATTATTTACCATTATTCACAAACTTGTTGTGACCTAGTCAATTTTTCATTCCCTTTTGTGTAGGTAGAATTACTATGACTTGAGGTCCTAATGGGATTACATAGGTTATGCTTAATTCATGTTGCATTTAAATCAGTCCCCCTTTAATTATAATCCCACATTCTTTTCATTAATTTTAATTTAGCATGCTTTCGCCATTTTATGAGTTAGACCGTTATGTGTCTCTTAATCCTCAATTGAGTCAAAATACTTCAAAACATCCAAAAACATTCATAAAATCTTAGAAAACACAAAAAACATTTTGTTTATTTGATTACTGTTGGTTTTTGGTTTTTCCTATTTAGTCTTGCTTCTTTGTTTTATTTTTCCAAGAATCTCTTGATGGTCCACATGGATCTTGATTATTCCTATATAGATCTCATGCTGTTAAGATGTTTTTTCTTTTCTTTTTAAACATGCTTGTTCTTACTTGAATCCTAATTATTTATACCTTTATTTTAATTTAGGTTCATCTATGTTTTTCTTTTTCTTTGTCCTTACTTTTTTGTTAAAATATAAATAGTTCTAACTCTAGTTTTGGTCATTATTTACCATTATCCTTAGTTATAGGTATTCACATTTGAACTAGCTCCATGAAATTGAAATGCCATGTCTTCATTAGTTATTCATACTTATGATGCTTAATTTATTTTTCTATATATAACACTTTATGCTGTAGATTCAAGTCTTAACTTCAATAAAAATTTGATGAATAGATCTCAATATCACTATGCATAAACAAGGCTTAATAGGTTTAACACTTGTCTCAATGCTTAGACGTGCATCTCTTAGCATACATCATGAGTCCAATCAAATATTTAGGTAGTTTTCATCATTCCTCATTCCATTCTCTCCTAATTTTCATCTATCTACATTGGCTTGATGTCCATCTAGACTATGTAGGTAGTGCTTAGATACATGACATATCTTCGGTCATCTCAGCCACCTTCACTTTCATTTTTACTTCTTTCATCCCTTTGTGCATCCTAAAACGCTTGGTTTATATAGCCTTCATATCCATTACACCATCATATTTATGTTTGCACCCACTCATTTTAATCTATGTTTTAGGTTATATCCTTGAGCTAATAGGTTGTTAATGGCCATTCTAGGGCATTATGTTTTAACTAAGTCACAAATCTAAATCAGCCCTATGGGGGCAAGATAATTATATATTATTTATCAATGATCAAAATTAACAATGTTAGGGTAAACATATATTATAATGATAATTTATGCCCTATTGGGAAAATTATTATTATCATATTTTTGGAGACCACATTCTCCTTTTCCTCTAATTCCAATCTCTCCACACTATTTCCCACGATGGAACTATTTTAGTGTGCAATTTGACATGGGATTGATCCATGTCATAAGCATGCATCTTACACTCTCAAATTGGGTGCATTTAAAGTGTGTCACTTATATGTATAGATTGAATCCTTACCATTCCCGCATCTTTGGGGTCCATTATACTTCTAATTATATTTTTATCATTGATGGAATCAGAGTATGCAAACATTATCTCATCTAGATGTGATATATTCCATCGGCTAATATCTCACTTTCTCTCTCTTTCAGAGAGTCTATCTTTCTCTTCCATCGTAGTATGTCCACTCGAGGGGGTATCATGGATCATTTCCATTTCTTCTTGACAACTCTTTTCTTTGAAAAGATGTTCATTCCCCAAAATGTCTCACTATACCTTCTCAAATAGGGATAAAATTTAGACATTGAATTCCTAACACCATTTATCTTTAAATTCTAAATCTTACTTAAATTACACTCAAATTCCCAATTTAGGCCAACACCACTAAAAATGTGCTAAAAGGTTCAATTTTTCCATATACAAGTGTCAATTTATGATAATGTATCCCTAAATGGGGCAATGCATTTTATGTGATTCCTAACATTGTTCAATTCATTTAAAGTAAAAATGATGATTTCACCTTTTTATGCTTTAGATCACTCTATTCTTATAACTCCTTATTACATGTCATGTACCTTTGTTATTTTATGTCAACAATATCCTAAATGGAAACATGGACCATATGCATCTAAAATTGCCTTCTAATTCTTCCCAAGTCAAATTATGACCCAATAATATGACTTTCTGACCATTTTGATTAATTGTATGCCAATTTCCAAAGAATTAAAATAAAATTGATTAATCATGTTGAAGATAATTAATTTAAATCAATATCTTAAGCAAATTTTCCATGGAAGTTATTGATTATTTTATTATTTGAAATTGATTCTGAATATTTACATCACCTAGTGACATTATCAATGGGGTGGCATCCATAATCCATAAATGCACCAAATATCTGGATTATGGACGCCCATGCCTAATTAATACCTTTCCTTCCAAATTATTATGAGGATATTTATGGATTTAGTTTCAAATATTATACTAATTCATGGCCACACATCCCAATCTTGAGATAGATGATCAAGATTGATCTTATCCCCTTTGGAAAATCTATAAATAGAAGGTAATTCACCATCATTCTTATCACAACCTAGTAATATGACCTTGTGACCATTTTGATTAATTGTGCACCAATTTAAAAATAATTTCACTAAAATTGATTAATCTTGTTTAAGCTAATTATTTTAAATCAAGAGATTAAGTGGATTTTCTATGGAGGTTACTGATCATTTCATTATTGGAAATTGATTCTCAATATCTGCATCACCTAGTGACATGATCTATGGGGTAGCATCCATAAGACATAAATTTAACAAATATATAGATTATGGATATCCATGCCTAATGAAAGCCTTTCCCTCCATATCATCATGAGGATATTTATGGATTTAATTTAAAATATTAGATTAATTCATGGCCACACATCTCAATCTTGAGATGGATAGTCATGGTTGATCCTAGCCCATTTGGAAGATATATAAATATAAGGCCTCTCACAATCATTTTTAAGCTAAAATATTATAAACTTATAATGTAGAATTATCTCCACATCTTTTTGTGTTCATCATTTTGTTTAATTTGTAAGCTTCATTCGATAGGCATAGATTAAATTTCTTATCTTGAACCTAGGTTATGCATAGTGGTCTTGAGATGATTGAAGAGCTTGGAATCCATTGTTGAAAAAGATAAGAACACTAGATCAAGGGGAAAAACATGCTTGGAGCTGCTCTTGGATGGTGGAATCACTTGGGAAGGTAAAGGTTATTTGATTTCTTTCATTTATCCTTCATTATCATTTCCAAACCCTATAGAATAGGTTGGATTAGTTTATGAAGTTCTTTATTAATTCTTTGTGTTTACATGAGTAATGTTTGACTAACCAACTTTGTAATCCAATGCTATAGTTTGATATTATCCTCTATTCTCAATAACTCATATTAATGTATACATAGTCTAAGGACTTAAATTGGGAAAAATATGGAAATTGAATTAGGAATGAATCTAAACCTAATTAAAAGTATATTTTTATGTTAAACTAAGTGAAATAAATTCTATGTTAATGTTGAGACCCTATTTGTTTCTCTAAGCCTTTCTCATGAAAATTCTTATGTTGGTTAGAATCTTAGAAGCTCTAAAAGAATAATGAAAAACATTGTTAGTGGATTATAATAGTAATTTCACATTTAATCATATATATTATAGGTATATATTATGCACAATTCATAAATATACAAAATATACCTATAGGAGAACTTTTAATCTCAAATAAGTATACACCTTATATTTATACAATGGGATGCATGCCTATAATTATAGATTTTGACTAGTAAATTAAGTCACAAAATCCTAAAGAATGGGGAGCTATAATTATATGCATAAAGCCTCCTAATAGTATATTAAGTTTCATAAATGAAAGTGTATGTCTTTTTATGAGTTAATTGATGTTTTAATTATTTATGGATGTTGTTTGTAAATGACCAATATGAATAATATACTATGATAGTGTTGGTTGTAATACAATTTAATTTACTCGAAGATATTAAAAATGCAGTCCAAGTATATATTTTACCCATTTCATAATTAAAATTACTATTTATTCTTAATATTTATTGTTGAATAATAAAGTATAGATTCATTCATATGTTTGATGGACTAAATGTATGTATTGTGATTATTATTGTATATAGCATAATTTATACTTGTTAGAAGGAAATATTTTATATGAATCTATTGGTTACATTAATTTTAACTAAATTCTGCATTATTGGTACTAATTAATAAATGAGATGAACTTCACTATCTTACTTAACATCACCAATGCAAGATGAAGATAATTCAATCAAGTGGTGTGTATGAATTTGACTTATCCTAGAGATCAATAGTTATTCAAAAACTTTGGCATAAATAATGTTTAGATAGACATTGTCATTTCATAGATATGATTTACATGTTTGTGTGATATCATGTTATAAACTATTTTATTTATGATACACATAATTTATTATAAATATTATAACACATATGTAATAGTTTGTCTCTTTATATTCTTGGATTGTCATTATCTACTTGTTCTTGAAGGGAGGGTCATTACCTATTTGGGGGATTATGTAGGGATCAATGGTCTATTGTAAGTGTGGAAAATCTCTTGAATGATTCTCTCCCTCCCCATAATAGTTTTTATTGGAGACTACACTTGATATTATTAGAGATACTGGAGTTTGAGTGATTCATGCTTTGTGGAGCCTTGTATCTATTATTGTATTTATTTGGAGACATAATTATAGTTAGAAACATAATTAATTAATTTGTGTACATTAACAATAGTGGTTGTATTATTATACCATCCATGGTTGGATTTTATGTAATTACTTTCCTTATGTAGTTATGTTTTGTTTCATGTGATGCTAGTGATCAGTAATTATTAAATGTTACATGTTTATTTTATGTTTAACATAGTTAATATGTTAAGATCACTAATTATATTCTCATGGTATAATATAATGAAATAATATGTGTAATATAATTTAAAAAATATTTTGTCATTCTAGTAAATCCCATTTGGGATGTTAAAAGTGGAGTTGAACAACCCATACACATATTTTCATCCAATTCACCCATTCAAAACTATGGGAGGTTATGTTTCTTTCTTAGAGTGTTGTGTATCAATCCCTTATTTATCCTTGCGTTCAAACATATTAGCATATACATCTAGTATTTATCTTATCGATGGAATTCATTTGGTGAAGTCATTTGTATTTTATGAACCTCATTCAATATATTGATAATCTTCTTGTATGGAGCATTTTTCATGTATATAGTTTTCTATTTGTCTTATTCAATGATAGAGTAGTGGATTCAAACAACACATGCAATTTTCAATTCTTCACTTGTATCCATTCACTTGTATATATGTCGTGGATCAACCTATCCAATACATTCTTCAATGATGGATTCAACCCATCTAGTACACTTTATTTAGTGATGGATCAGTCCATCAAGTGTAATTTATTTAATGATAGATGAACATGTCATAATTTAGCATTCTAATGTATTATTTATGTTTTGTATTTCCTATTAATGTAAGAGAATCCAAAGCATGTGGGAAATCTTGAATCATCAAAAATAGGTATGTTTTTGTGTGGTTTTTAATAAAGAGTATCAAGACTAATTTATCAGTTCATAAAATTCTCAAAATTTATAATGATCACATCCATGGTCAAAATTTATCATGTAAATCTAAGTTTCTTTTATTGATGATCAAACATTGTATATTCAAAACCTAATTTGTAATGTTCATGAGGCCAAAATATTGCCAAGTCTAATGCGGTGACCCTTGATTATCCATATTTTTTGAAGAAATTTCACAAACTTAGTTAATGAAAATAGCCTTAATTTAAATATTTAGTTCTAAGTGATCACTCCATGTCTTGGCTATGAAATAGATAGGATTATAAATTTACTTGTAAAATTTAATGGTTTCTTGAGACTCTTGGGATTCATGCATGAGATCATAGAATCAATGGATGATAGGTGTCACATTCAAATTATTCACATGGATCATAATTACACTAAGTGTTTTATGACACTAACATGGTCACAAAAAAGTCTTGTGCATGAAGGTTGCTAAAACTAGCATATTATATGTTGAATTATGAGATATAGCATATTTGTGACCAAAATATTAAAATTCAAAATCAACATGAATTTCTTGGGTTCTAGGAATGGGATGATAAGTTAACAAGAGGTTAAAAGTGTCAAATTTATTCAAGTGTTAGTGAGGTCCATGACTTTGGTTTCCTCCAATGAGAGTCAAAGTTGATTGTGTGTCTAGGTTCCCAGTATTACAACACATTTCATAATCTTAGGGCATCAAAAATTATAAAGTGATCACAATGAACATATACATGTTGAATATTATTAATAATTTTTAATGTTTTCACATGTCCATGGGAATTGTAAAGATCATGGGGAAAACTTGGATCTTGTTGTAGCCACCCAAATTTGGTAAAAACTTAACTTTAATATCTTTTTAATAAAATTTGCATGTATAGACTATTGATGACAAATATGGTATCTATTGGTGTTTTTAACTAGGTCTTGTCTCTTTATTTCATATGTGTGTGTCATCATTGGTCCACCTTTTACTCATCATATCAATATTATCAAGGAGATCCCTATTTCTAGACTTTTAATATTTTATGTGCTTTATGGATAAGTCTGTACGTTTTGGATAGGTCCAAGCCCACGAATCTGTTTGTGATGTTTTACTTGTCCAAGCATAAAATTTAGAATTCTTTCAGGTCACATTTAATTTAGTTCATTATTTTCATCTATTGGATCTTGTTTGTCCTAATTTTGCATGCCAATAGGTCTCTTAATTTGAATTCAAGATATATATAAATATAAATCTACTATGAGGCATTAAGGATGACACTCTAGACTATCAAAAGGTATACAAGGAGTACATGTTTTATCTATAGAATTTATTGAAGCTAAATCTCAAATTTACAAAGGTTGAATCAATATTTTCAAGTTTATGCCTAGGGTTAAATATAAAAAAGATAATATATAATTGAATTCATAATTTCACACATACAAATTAGTGGGAGAAATATATTCTATCTTAATCCCTCTTTGGAGTATTGGCAATGTAGTGCAATGCTTCATTAGTCAAACAGGGTTTGACGAAGGTCAATCCAATTCAATCCTTTGTTCTCAACACCTCTCCATTTGATATCAAGTCATACTATGCAATAAATAGGGTTACTTTATTATAGGTATCTCCACATGAAATTTAAAGTGTAACATTACATCAATAGTCTAATTGAACATATATGCAAAAGGCAAAAGAGTTAGAATTTTATGGTAATTAATTTTGACAAGTCTATAGTCATAGAAATGAGCAACATGTGTTAATGTCTAGGGAACACAAATGTATCCAAATGCATTGAAATTATTTTTTCCTAATCTTTAATTATTAAAGGGATGTGTTTATGCTTTTAAGATGAATTTACTTGATCTTAGACTAGTAGAATATTAGAATCTAATCTAAGTTATTTTCTTCGTAGTGTTTTCTAAAATTAGCATATTACTATATTTGCCAAATAGCAATCAAAACTATTTGTATATTATATTTCTCTAAGACTATCTTATTCAATAGATTTATATTAATTAGGCTCATATAATAAAAAATAAGGTAAAAAACATCTGTGAATCCATACATATTTTGATCATTTTTTTCAATTTTTATTCTAGTGTTTTAGCTAAATTCATGATTTCCATATACTAAATAAAAATCTAATCATAATTTACTAAATTTTATTTATCACTACTTTACGATTTCCATTCGACCTAGGGGTTTTAGATTGGATTCCTAATTTCCATGCACAATAATATTTACTTATATTCATTTTCAATTTCTTTTTCTTTATTTCTATCATTTTGCTCTAATAGTTTTAAAACTCATAGGAGTTGTCATTCTAGATAAGTTTTCCCTAAGCTATTATGTGATCAATAATAATACAATAATCAAGCCATTAGATAACACAATATATTAATTTTAATTTCTATTTACCTTAGTGTATATCATAAATTCCTAGGTTTTTTTTCAAACTTAGGAAGCCATTTAATTGTTTCATTTTATAATACATCGGTAATTAGTTAATATTTGGAAGTTACTCTAAATGTACCTCAAAACAATGGTAATGCAATTATTGGATGGTGGAATACTCTATAGTGTGTTCCCCTTTCATCCTTGTTCAATATTTACAACTAGAATCGATATATTTATAAGCCTACAAATCAAACATACATTTCCAAGTCACACCTATTAATATTTCTTGGTATGATTTTTAGTAGTATACTTAGTGTTTTTCATATTTTCTTCATTTTTAGTCAACAAATATATAAATGGGTTATAAATATGAAACCCATAATGGTGTTCATAGTTTAGATGTCTTCCTCTATAACAATGCTATACCCTATGCTTATTATAATCAATGGATTATTGATCACACTTCTATAATTATTGATGATTATTAAATAAATGATAATTATCATTGTGATACATATAATTGATTATGATTATACTAATCAAAATCATGATTTTTGGTACAATTGTGAACAATATAACAAATAAAAAAATGAGCACACTCATTCAAAAATTGAAAAGCCATATTTCTCTATTCCCCCCATTGTATTCATATTTTCATAAATCAAAATGAAAATAATGTATTAATAATTAATATATTATTTCCCTTAATCTATCATAGGGATCCAGATGTGAATAATCGATCATTAGCATGCCTTTTTTACCTTTTAAATTTTCTATTACACTACACCTCTTTAATCAATATAAACTACAAAGACAAATCCATTGCACACAAATGGAAAATAATATGAATGAATGTGTTATTCCTTCCCTTTCTCTACAAAATGTTGTAATGTAAATTCAAATTATATTCCACATTATCCCTTAGACATGGCTAATGATCTACAAGATTGGAATAATATTTCTCTTCCCTTGGAAGTGACAAATAATGTTGTAACATCTCATAATAAAATTTCCCCTCTTATTGAAATATCAAAGGATTCAAATGAATGTGATGCAATGTCCTCTATAAAAACAAAAAGTGATATTATTAATTTAGATAAAATATTGATGATCATTTAATATTAGGAAAAGATTTTAAATTTAGTTATATTATATCCATATGTTGTGGATCCCATTATAAAATCACTTGTGATGACTCTCACTCTCCTCTTCAAACACAATAATCTAACGAGAAGCAAAGTAATGTTTTTAATTCTATAAAAACTCAATATGATAATATATGTAATGATTTTAAGGTATGCATTGATTTTTCTTTAGAATTCATTTCTAAGTCATGCAATGGCATTAGTCATGATCCCCTCATATCTATGTTTAAATTTGTCGATCAATTACAACCCATGTTTGATCAATTCTAAACCCCTACTATGATCCATACTTTTGATGACCTCCAAAGACAAGTACTTGATCTCACTTTGTAATCTATATCATGTTGTGTTAATATCTAAGATAATATTATTCTAGTATAACCCCTTAAATGAGCTATATGTGAATATCCATATCCAAATGATTTTTTATTCCTATACTACCATTACTCGATGGCCATGGAGGTAATTTTATTAATTTGACTCAAAATACTCTTTATTTTGTAGAATGAGGTAGTGATCGATGCATTCTACTAAAATATTTTCATATAAGCCTCATAAGAGATGCCTAAGATTGGTTTGATAGTCTACCTAGTGTATCCTTACCTATATTTAAAAGATTAGAAGATGTGTTCTTATCTAATTAACAAAAACACATGGTTCTTAAATTCACATTGGAACATATAAAAGGTTTGAAACAAGGCCATGATGAGCTTGTCAAAATGCACATTTCACAATTAAAAACTAATTTTAATTATTTAACTTATCAACCCTAATATTTAGAAAATTAATTCATCCTCAACAGAGGTATTTTTTCTCTAATAAAAGAAAGAGCCATGGATAAAATTTCTACATCTTTTGAGATTTTATACATGGATGTGTTCAATCAGGACCATCTTCACACAAGTATAAAGTCACCAATAAAAGGGTGGAATTAGATTTAACATCTAAAATAAAGACTCCAATTAAAATCTCTCAAAATATGAATGAATCAACAGATAATTTAAAATCAAAGAAGATAAAGTTAAGGTACTCTATAAAGGGAAATAATTAGTTTACAAAGTAATACCTATCATGAATAAATATGGTTTTAATAAGAGGAACCCTCTTATGTTTGATAGATGCAAAGATAATTATATGAACACTATTAGATAAGGATTTAATCACTCATCCTCCTAATTTCTATCATCATCATCATCATCATCATCATCATCATCATCATCTTGAGTATGTAAAAGGCAAGCCATTTTTCAATTATAATGGTATTAGTGGATATCGATTTAATGATTATTATCCATTCTATGAAAATATTACACAACCCGAAAAATAAATGGATTATTACATTTTAGAATGTGGATAACAAGATATCAAAATCAACTTCTTAATCTTCTTCTACATATTCTCCTATGAAGACCAAGATGTCCTAGACCATTCTTGATAAGGAACCAATCATCTTTAAACCTCTCATCAAAAACACATATAAATGGTATATTTTTGTATATAATATGCATCAAAATATTACATGCACAACAAAAATTCTTGAAAGTGTGGGATAAAGTGAGAAATATTTTGTTGGGGATCAATCAACAAAATTGATTACTATATGAAAGCAATAAACAAGAAATTAAACCAGATAGATAAGTAACTAGAATTAGAAATAGCACAGAATAAGAGATACAAGAAACCACCCTGAAAACTTGTATTCAACTCTTTACAGAAGGAATTACAATTGAAGAAACTTCTTTTCTTCCACACCTCTATCAGATGTATAGATCTCTTCTTAGATCTCTTTCCCTCAAGAGTCCTCTCTCTCAATTACAATCAACTCCAACAACCTGGATTGATTCACATATACAATCTTGTACAATTCTATTCAGCTATGAAGATCTATCCCTAATATATAACTCTAGAGATTCATGAGCATGAAATTACAGCCATTAGATGCACCTCCTAATCAAGGGCTCTAATCAGTTCTACTCAAAATAGAAATGTGGACTTACAACCAACAGTTGTTCTCATCATGCAAACATTTTGTTCTCGCACGAAATTAGATCCGGGACACGTAGGTGACCGACGTCAGTTCCTATATGCCTGCCTATGACCGATGTCAGTCGACCTTCTACCGATGCTGGCAGCTTCTGGTCTGCGCCTGACCATCGATGATGACTATGGGTTTCCAGCATCTTCTAAACTTTCTCATGGGGTGAAGCTTTTAGATCCATACCTTAACAATCTCCCACTTGGAGATAAATAGCTGCACCAGTACCTGTATAGCAACATCTTCTAGCTCCTCTATCTTCAACTCAATCATGAAGACCAACAAAATTTGAATGAAGATTCAACTTCTCCTTTGTTATCGTCTTGGTTAACATATCAACAGGGTTCTTATCTATATGGATCTTCTCCAGCTTCAACTCACCATCCTCCAATACCTATCTAATGAAGTGGTACCTAAGATGTATATGCTTTGTTCTTGAATAAAAGGTTGAACTCTTAGCCAAATGAATTGTACTCTGACTATCACAATATAGTCAGCAACTCTGTTGCTCCTTTCCAAGCTCTTCCATGAACCGTGTCATCCATATCATCTCTTTGCTAGCCTCTATGACTACAATATATTCTGCTTCTATAGTTGACAAGGCAACAACCTTCTGCAACTTTGATATCCAGCTAACCGCTGTTCCACCTATAGTGAAAACATATCCTGTGGTGCTTCTCATGCCATCCAAATCACTTGCCATATATGAATCTACATAACCATGTAGAGAAGTATTTGAACCTCCATAGCACATATTCCTACAGTTGGTTCCTCTCAGATATCTAAGGATCCATTGAACTACTTTCCAGTGTTCCTTTCCTAGATTGGCCATATACTTACTTACAACTCCCACTGCTTGGGCAATATCCAGTCTAGTACAAACCATTGCATACATTAAACTTCCTACCGCAGAAGCATATGTAACTTTCCTCATGTACTCTACCTCATCATGTGAATTAGGACATTGTTCTTTACTCAACCTGAAATGTCCAGCCATAGGTGTGCTTACCGGTTTTGCATCCTGCATATTGAACCATTTCAACACCTTGTTCACATAATCCTCTTGAGATAAAATCAACCTGTGATTTTTCTTGTCTCTCTTAATATTCATGCCAAGGATTTTATTTGCTGCTCCCAAATCCTTCATGGCAAATGTGTGAGCTAATTTCACTTTAAGCTTAGAGATATCCTGCATGTGTGATCCTACAACTAGCATATCATCTACATACAATAATAGAATAATATATCTACCATTATCCAATCTCTTAAAATACACACAATGGTCAGATTGACATCTACCATAGCCATGC
Source organism: Torreya grandis (assembly GCA_037957365.1). NCBI lineage: Eukaryota > Viridiplantae > Streptophyta > Pinopsida > Cupressales > Taxaceae > Torreya > Torreya grandis. The sequence goes on from JARHVA010007381.1 coordinate 688,683, forward strand.
TCAGTCATAAACCTATCAAATCTCAGATACCATTGTCTTGGAGCTTACTTGAGGCCATACAAGCTTTTCTTCAATCTACACACTAACTTCTCCTTGCCTTTGACTTCAAACCCTTTCGGTTGATCCATATATATTTCTTCATCCAAATCTCCATGAAGAAATGTTGTCTTAACATCAAGCTGCTTAGGATGCAAATCCTCAATAGCAACTAAAGACAGTATAGTCCGTATAGAAGTCATTTTAACAATAGGAGAAAAAATCTCACCAAAGTCAATACCTAGTTTTTGTGCAAATCCTTTCACTACCAACCTGGCCTTATATCTCATCTATCCATTCTCACCTTCCTTCAACCTATAGATCCATCTGTTCTTTAGTGTCTTCTTTCCCGCTGGCAACTCAACCAAATCCCATGTTTGGTTCTCTTTCAAGGAATTAATTTCCTCATTCATGCCTAGCTCCCACTGACTCTTGGATTCCACCTGTATTGCTTCATCAAAAATCTCTAGTTCTCCACCATCAGTAAGCAATAAATAGAATAATGAAGGGGAATATCGAATTGGAGGTTTACTTACCCTGTCTGACCTCCTGGTGGGCATTTGAGACTCATCCACAACATGCTGTCCGCCCAAATTCTCTGATAGTGACCGACCTCGATCACTTCCAGGCCGGTAACTGGCTGACGTTAGTTCTACCTGACTGACATCAGTTTCTGTATGGCCATCATCGGTTCCTGTATGGCCAACGTCAGTTCCTGCCTGACTGACGTCGGTCTCTGTGTTTTCCTTTTTGTGATTTTTCCTTCCCACGAGCTCTTTTTGGACCTTCACCTCATCCAATTTTGCATTGCTCTGCTCAGGTTGATTTAGCTTCTTGAGCTGATCACTATACATCACTTTTTCATTGAAAACAACATCACGGCTCCTGATTATCTTCTTAGTTTCTAGATTCCAAAACCTCAATCTGAAATCATCAGAGCCATAGCCAATAAATGTGCACCTCATAGATTTAGCATCCAGCTTCTTTCTATTTTCCTTATCAACGTGCACAAAGGCTTCACAACCAAAAACTTTGAGAAATGAGAGATCTACCTTTTTACCTATCCATGCCTCTTCTGGAATTCCACCATCCATCGCTGTAGAGGGTCCTCTATTAATCAGGTAAACTATAGTATCCACAGCTTCTACCCAAAACTCTAAGGGCAATCCAGCATGCAATCTCATACACCTTGCACACTCCATGATTGTTCTGTTCATCCTTTCAGCAACTCCATTTTGTTGAGGTTTTCTAGGAACAATCCTTTGCCTATGGATCCCATGCATATAACAATACCAAATGAACTTGTGGTTGCAGAACTCACCACCATTGTCAGATCTCAGGCACTTCAATCTCTTACCTATTTCATTCTCAACCATAGCTTTCCAAATCTTAAATGTGTCAAAAACATCAAATTTATTCTTAATACAATAGATCCATACCTTTCTTGTAGCATCATCTGTGAAGGAAACATAGTACTATGATCCTCCAATAGAAGCAACTTGAGCTGGTCCCAACACGTCTGTGTGAACAAGCTACAATTTGTGCTTCTTCTTTGTTGACCCAGTATTGAGAAAACTCACTCTCTTTTATTTTCCAAAAATACAGTCTTCACAAAAATCTAGATCTATGCTTTTCAAATATGGAAACATACCTTTTGACTTAAGAATTGTCATTCCCTTCTCACTCATGTGGCCAAGCCTTTGATGCCACAACTTTGCATCTACATCTAAAGTAGATAATACAAAAGTAGAATTATCAGTAATACAATTACATAAATAGAGGGTACCTACTCTCTTAACTCTGGAAAATACAAGTGCACCCTTGGAAACCTTCCAAGATTCAGCTATGAGAGTTACTGTACAACCCTCATCCCCTAACTTTCCTACAAAAATTAAATTCCTCTTCAGGCTGGGAACATGCATGACATCTCTCAACACCCATGTGTTGCCATTCTGCATTTTTAGCTGCACTTTGCCTTTGCCAACAATTTTACAAGGCTCATCATCCCCTAAGTAAATTATTCCAAAATCTCCATGGACATAGTCACTGAAATATTCTCTATTGGGGGTTACATGGAAAGATGCACTAGAATCTAAAACCCAAGATTCTATATTATTATGCAAAGAGAATATAAGAGCATCTTGTGTAATAATACCTACCACTTTTGCTTCTTCTTTACCTTCATGTTGATTGTCCTCTTTAGGCTTTGACCAGCAATCCTTGCTTATGTGCCCAATCTTTCCACAATTCCAACATTGTGGCTTCCTGCCATTTCTGGATTTGGATCTTCCTCTCATCTTTGACTTAGATCTTGATCTCCCTTTCTTGCCCTTCTCTTTCTGCCTTCCCCTCCTCTCAAAACTTAAAGCGTTTCCTGATGTCTCCTCTGTGCTTTTCCTATGAATTTCTTCATTCAAGACTACACTAACAACATCATCTACTTTTAAAATATTTGAAGCAGATCAGTATTACTAACTGCCATAACCAAGCTATGCCAACTTTTTGGTAAAGAGCATAAGATTAATAGAGCTTTAATTTCATCATCAAAAACTATTTTGACTGAATTTAATTGATTCACAATTCCATGGAAATCATTTAGATGATTAGATACAGATCCACCTTCCTGTATTTGCAAATTAAATAACTACTTCATAAGATAAACCTTATTTGAAGCTAAGGGTTTTTCATATAAATTTACTAAATTAGTCATTAACTCTACCGTAGACTTTGCCTGTGATAAATTAGATATCATAGTAGATGCTAGACTCAATCTTATAGATCCAAGAGCCTTTCTATCAAGAACTTCTCATTCTTCATCATCCATGTCTGTGGGCTTCTTAGCAGCCCCACCTAACGACAAGTATAGATCTTTCTGATACAGATAATCTTCTATCTGCATTCTTCATAATTGATAGTTATTGCCATTAAACTTCTCCATTCTTAGTTTACTTTCTTCTGCCATTGCTTCTCCCACTCAAATAGAAACCTCCGTGAGTAACCTGTAATCAATACACACTAACCAGATTTGAACCACCTGTTAGTGAACCAGAGCTCTGATACCACTTGTTGGTATCAAGCTCTAGAACCTACAACCAAGCTCTGATACCACTTGTTGGCGATCAATCAACAAAATTGATTACTATATGAAAGCAATAAACACGGAATTAAAATAGATAGATAAGTAACTAGAATCAAAAATATCACAAAATAAGACATACAAGAAACCACCCTGAAAACTTGTATTCAACTCTTTATAGAAGGAATTACAATTGAAAAAACTTCTTTTCTTCCACACCTCTCTCAGATGTACAGATCTCTTCTTAGATATCTTTCCCTCAAGAATCCTCTCTCTCAATTACAATCAACTCCAACAACCTAGATTGATTCACATATACAATCTTGTACAGTTCTATTCAGCTATGAAGATCTATCCCTAATATATAACTCTAGAGATTCATGAGCATGCACTTACAGCCATTAGATGCACCTTCTAATCAAGGGCTCTAATCAGTTCTACTCAAAATAGAAATGCAGACTTACAACCAACAGTTGTTCTCATCATGCAAACATTCTATTCTCGCATGAAATTAGATTCGGGACAGACAGGTGACCGACATCAGTTCTTATATGCCTGCCTGTGACCGACGTGGCCGACCTTCTATCGACGCTGATAGCTTTTGGTCTGCGCCTGACCGTCGACGATGACTGTGGGTTTTCAGCATCTTCTGAACTTGCTCATGGGGTGAAGCTTTTAGCTCCATGCCTTAACATATTTTAAGTAT